>PVKH010002979.1:0-25877 GCA_004027955.1 Chaetophractus vellerosus | reverse complement strand
ACAAAATTCAAAAGGAATAAAAGGGAACAAAATAAATTTCCTCCCCTATGTAGTTAATAGTACATAGTTTTGTATGATTCCATTTATATGAAATGTGTACAATAGGCAAATTCATAGAGGCAGAAAACAGACTAGCAGGCTGGTGAGGGGAAATCGGGAGTGACTGCTAAGGTGTACGAGGTGAATATGTTCTAAAATTGATTGTGGTGATGGCTGCACAACTTGTGATGATATTTAAAACCACTGAATTGTACAGTAGGTGAACAGTAGGTGAACTGGATGATGTGTGCATTATAGCTCAGTAAAGTATTATTTTAAAAATGTAATGCATATACATTATAAGACTAAAACAATACAAAATATAGTAAAATAAAAGTTTCCTGTATCTGTAGAGAATTTTAAAATATAATTTTGTTTACTCATTGATGCCATTATACGCCTTGGATCAAAACCCAATGCTTGATTAGATCCTATAAGAATTCTCCTTATATTTTAGTCCCACCTCCTCAGCCCACTCTTTACAACCCAAATACATGGTAACAAGTGATTACTTTTTATCTGGGCAATAGCTTAAATTTTTCCAAAATACATCTTATGGAAAATTTTATTCACTATAAAAGAACAAATCTGTAATACCACGGTGAGAGAGAAAGGCACTGATGGACACTCACCTTCCTTCAGTGGATTTTCATCATGTTCTAAAGCATCACTTAATTCCTGCTTTAGAAACCACTTCCTAGATGCATCTGAAAGAGCAGAAGCTCTCTTTTCTGACATCAAATGAAACTTTTTTCCTTCGGCTTCTTCCCACTAAATACATATAAGTGAGAGAGAAAAAGATCACCCAAAAATAGGTAATGCTAGTTCCTGCAAAGGAATAAGAGCCTTCTGTTTCTTAACCCCCCTTTTGTATTCCCATGGCTCCCATCATCTCTTTGGTATTATTGTCATTTGGGACCTGTCTTGGCCTGAGGCTACTGAAGAACCCTGAAAGCAGAGGAATGTTTTCTGTAACAGTACCTACCTCAGAGTACCACTTAGCACACAAATAGGTCCCAGCCAACAGTTGGTGAAATAACAATTCATTTCAGTATATTTCAAAGGAAACTTTATTTTCTTTAGACAAATTTCTTGATTTTAAACTAGCTTTTTATTAATGGTAATTGTATTTTATTTCATTTGAATGCTACACCTTAATAATAAATTCTACAAAATTCAGGGAATGATTTCCTTGCCCAGTTCTTGCACACACAATGCCCATAGGGAAGCCCAGTCATTACTATAAGCCCCTACTTTCTTCTTCATAAAATGAGGAAACAATAATCTTAAAATTAGTTTGAAGAGCAACTAAAAGAATAACTTTAAAGTAATCTACAACTTCTAATGTTTACCACTGTTCTAGACAGGCTACAGCTTTCATATGCAAACACACATTTTTAGGCCATAGAAATGTTAATGCTATAACAAAAACTTTAACATGAAAAGCCCTTACAATGATTCTCAATCTACTCTCAAGTGCACTATTTTCCCCAAAGAACAGCTTCACATAATTTTACTCTGTGTAGCCTTAGTGCCAGCAATCCTTACCTAGAAGATGTGGGTTTCCACCACAATTTCCCTGAGGAGAAAAGCCTCATGATCTGGGAATCACCCCCACCCCTTCCCAATTCCTTCCACCCTGTACTTGATGAATGAAGGGGCTGTCTATAAGCTAGGAAACCACACCAATGGGATGAGGTGGGAGGAGCAGGAATACGGGATAGTGACTCACAGGAAATAATTGTGAAAAGCTTTGGAATTGACAATATAGCAGCAGAAAGAGAAATGAAATAAAGCTAGTTATTTGGTTCCCTCTCTCTTCCTAGCCCTTCTGTTTTCCTTGTTAAAAAGAAAAATTACTTTTCCCAGCATTCTTTGCAGCCAAATGTGGCTAAAAATGTGATGTGGAGTTTCTGGAAAGTTAAAAAGGAGTTGACTCAGCTGGGAGGTGGAACCTTTTTGCACTTCTATTCTACTCTCCTGCTGTGTGGATGTATGTGTTACATGTAATGGTGGCACTGGCAGTAATTATGGCTGGTAAGGTATCCTTGAGACTGAAAGCCATGCACCAGGAAGTAGTGCAGGAAGGCTGAAGGAAGCCATTTTCCAGAAGACTTTGGAGCCATGGTACTAAAATTGGGACTGCCTAACTCCAGACTTCTTTTATGTGAAAAAGAGAAACACCTTTATTGTTTATACTGTTTATAGTCACTGTTACATATATTGGTTTTTGTTACTAGCAGCTATACACAATTCCTACTGCACAAAATAGAAAAAAACAAAACCTCTCACATTTTAAGTATAAAGAATTAGATAAATTAAACATTATCCAATTAGCCAGAACAAATCCAGGAAGCTGAGAAGTTGAGCCGCACTAATGTTAATAAGAAAAAAGCTCAATACTTTTTAGGTAGCACCAATATTGGGCTTCTGCTCTGGGTAATGATCAATGAAATTAGATTATCTTTAACATTTTTTCTGACAAAATTATTTGGTTTGATGATTTTTATCATTCCATTATGTAACATTTCAAAATTTCAATGTTTGATTTAATAATAAAAAGTTTATAACACTATTTTACCTTTTTAGCTTCTTCCCTCATCATTGCATTTAATACCTCTATTTCTTTCCTTCTATTTTCCCGAAGGAGTTTGGCTACTTCCTGGTAACATTCGTTTCGCTGTAGATCGTCACATCTTTGTTTATGTAAAGCTTGAATTTGCCAGTCAGCATCTAGGCAAGCTTGTTCAGCTTTTGCCAGACTTTCTTCAATTAACTAAGACAAATTTTAGAAACAAGTCAGGCTATATAAAATTATGGTATATCCATCCAATGTAGCCAAGTGTCTAGGAGAGTTATTTTCAATCCTGGTTGCATATTAGAATCACCTGGGAGCTTTTTAAAACATACAGCTGGCAAGCCACCACGGGCAGGGCAAGCCCCCGCGAGCAGGCAGGCCGCTGCACGGTGAGCTGACTCGGCGGGTCGCCGCAGCACAGGGGAACAAGCAGACACAGAAGAACGCAAAGATGAACACAGCAAGAACAAGCAGAAAGGGGGGGATATGTAATAAACTAAAAAAAAAAACCTTAAAAAAAATAAAATGAAAAATAAAATAAAACATACAGCTGTCCAGGCCTCACTACAAACCAATTAAATCAATCCCTGGTGCCACCGGACATTGTTAATTTTTTTTTGGATATGAGTACTTTTAAAAAGCTCCTCAGTTGATTCTAATGTATAGCCAAGGTTGAGAACTTTTAGATTAGAGAGTAGGTGGGATTCAAGAACTTCCATGTTTTCAACACTTTTAAAAGGACTCAGAAAAGCCCATTCTTACACTCAAGAAAAAGCCTGTAGGGGAAAAATATATGGTTGGATATTTTGGGGAAATTAGCCAAGGGACTGTTGTAGAGCAGAAGGTAAGGAAATCTTACTCGAAAGCTGGCTTCTAGAACAGGGCCAGGCCCTCCCACACACTCATTTAACATTTTGTCAAAGGGGTATAAGACAGTTCTTTCTTGAAGGTCTGTATCAATTCACTTATGCCAGCATTTCCCAAAGGGTATTCCAAGAGAAATTTTATAAGTTTGGGAAATTTTCTTAGAGATTTACATAGTACCCTCAAATTTGGCATGAAAGAAACCTAACTTAAGCCAGAATTTCCAATATTTACTTGACTCTCCCACCCTTTTTTGAATAGTAATTAACAGTCCAAAGAATACATTTGGGAAATGCCGGCTCGCCTATAGGCAGGGATGTTTTATAACCAAATCCACTCAGGGACAATTTCTAAGACAGAGCACAGCATGATTGTATAAATTGTAAAGTGATTATTTCCTTTGTATTTTCTTCTAAATCTTGAAATTTTCAAAGGGTATAAAAGATACATGTGTATGAATTAAGTACCCTGCAGATAAAATAAAGCAATGTGAGATGCTAGGATAATTGAAAAAAGAAGTTAATTAAAATCAATTTTTCAGAGTTCAATTTTGAATTCCTTTTTTTTTTTGAAAGGATGTAGGATAGAAATTCCTCCTTTATATAGACACTAAATTTACCATGTTTTACCTTCTGAGTTTTTAGGCTCTGAGATTGATCTGTTTCTATCAGTTTATGAAACATCTGTTCTTCAAGGTTCACTTTTTGTCTATAGGCATCTGCATCTTCTCTTATTTCTTTTGCAACAGCTTCTTGATTTCTAGAATATTGCTAAAAGAATATTGTTTATTAAAGGAAAAATCATTGATCTATGTAATGATAATGCTAGAACACAAAAATGACTTTTTTTCCAGAATACAAGTATGCACACAAATATAAAAATGTTATAGGGCCGGCTCAATAGCCCAGTGGATGGGGCGCCGGCATACCACATGGGAGGCCCCAGGTTCGATTCCCGGGGACCTCTCCTAGCGGGCAGACCGCCTTGAGAAGGGCAAGCCGCCATGGGCGGGCCGGAGCCGCCATGGGCAGGGCAAGAAGCTGCCACGGACATGGCAAGAGCCGCCACAGGCAGGGCAGGTCGCCCGCGGATGGAGCGCAGCCAGCCACCCGCGAACTGAAAGCCGGCTGTGAACGGACGCAGAGACCGCCTACAAGCGGAGAAAAGCCGCGCCTGCGCAGTGTCCACTCTCGGCGCGTCGCCGCAGCGGGGGGAAGGGGAGATTTGTAATAAAATAAATAAATCTTTAAAAAACAAAAATGTAATAATCTAGTTTTCAAAGTAAAAAGCATATAGTGGTAACATCAGTGAAAATGGTGGGGTAAGGTCCTCCAAAAATTCTCTCATCCATAAAAGCAATGAAGACAAAATTGTCAAAATCAATATTGTCAGAATTCTGGAAATTAACCAAAGGCTTTCAGCAATTTGGGGAGTGTTTATTCATAAAAATGCTTAATCTTGTGAGAACAGCAAGCTTCCTCACATTTTACCTTGCATTATCCCCATCATCTCCTTCCCCCCAGCTCTGGGACAGTCTGGAAAACCAGCAGCCTGGCAGCCACTAGAGGGGCAGAATAGAGTTGGAGCTCCTTCAAAGCCCCATCTCGTACAAGTGCCATTATGTGATCTGTCTGATGGTTCCCTAGAAGAACCTAGTCATAGGGCTGTCTTAATATGACCTGACTCAGAGTTCATCCAGAGGGACATCTGTCAAAGACAATCAGAGGCAAGTGTTGAACATCTCGGTGGGCTGAGGTACTGGTTCATAGTTGGGGCAAACAATAGGCTAACCAAAAAACTTAAAAGGAAAAGCTGGAGAATTAGATGCCCAGAGGAGACTATGGAAAGTTCTGACATATTCCTGGGACTCTAGAAGGTCATATGTAGGCGTAAGTCTGTGTCCATGTTCATGTAAAACCTGAGAAAGACCTAACTAAGCTCTTGCCTCTGGTTAATCTTGAGGCTCTATGAAAGTAGTAAGGGAAGTCCAAGGCATTTGTGCTGCTTGGCTGAGTGTTCAAGGCATGCTCCAACATGTACACAGGGCCCTTCAGTAAAGACTGGAGACTTGTTGGTTCTAGGAATCTAAGAAACTCTCTGTACAACTGTTAGTTGACCACAAAGTTAACTGAACAGAGACTTCAGTGGCCACAAAGGACAAAAAACCAGACTTTACAGAATTAGTTAAGAAAAGTCACTAAACAAAGAAACAATACTAGTAAACCCTAGGAAGGAGGAGAATCTGATTTCAAGAATTGCTGCATAATATTATTTTAAATGTCTTGTTTGCAACAACAAGAAAAAGCAAGGGATGTAAAGAAACAAGAAAGGATGGTCCGTACACAGGAAAAAAGACAATAAAAATTACTCAGAGGAAGCCTAGATGTTGGACTTCGTATGCAGACTTTAAATCAGAATTGGAAACCATGTCTAAAGAACTAAAAGAAGTATGAGAATGAAGACTCACCAAATAGAGAATAGCAATAAAGAACCAGAAATTGGGAACAGATGTAGCTCAAGTAGTTGAGCACCTGCTTCCCATGTACAAGGTCCCGGGTTCAATCCCTAGTACCTCCTAAAAACAAACAAACAAACAAACAAACAAGCCAACTTTCATTGGGGAGTGGCTATAGCTCAGTGGTTGAGTGCCTGCTTCCCATGTATGAGGTCCTGGGTTCGATCCCCAGTACCTCCTTAAAAAACAGAAACAAAAACAGAAATTATAAAAAAGACCAAATACAAATTTTGCAGTTGAATAGTACAAGAACTAAAGTGAAAAATTCACTAGTGGCTCAACAGCAGATTTGAGCAGGCAGAAGAATCAATGAACTTGAAGTTAGATCAACTGAGATTAAACAGTCTGAGGAACAGAAAGAAAGAGAATGAAAAATGAACAGAGTCTTAGAGACCTGTAGGACATCATCAAGCATACCAACATATACAAAATAGGAGTGGAAAAAGAATATTTGAAGAAATAATGGCTGGAAGCTTTCAAATTTCATGAGAAACATTAATCTGTACATCCAAGAAACACAATGAAATCCATGTAACATAAATACTTTGGAAAAATTTAACAGAAGTACAAGACCTGTACAGTGAAAATTACAAAACACTGTAGAAATTAAAGAAGACCTAAATAAATAGAAAGACATCCCATGTTCACAGATTGGAAAACTTAATATTGTTAAGATGTCAATATTCCTCCAAATTTAACAGATTTAACATTGTCCCTATTAAAATCATCCTAGCTGGATTTTGTCATAGAAATTGGCAAGTTGATCCTGAAATGTATATGGAAGTGCAAGGGATCCAGAATAGCCAAAAGAATTCTGAGAAAGAATAAAGCAGAAGGACCCGGACCCCCAATTTCAAAACTTACTACAAAGCTACAGTAATCAAAACTATGAGGTACTGGCATAGGAAAGACATATATAGATCAATGGATAGACTTGAGAGTCCAGAAATAAACATATACATTTATGAACAACTGATTTTTGACAAGGGTGCCAAGACAACTCAACAAATGGTGCTGGGTCAACTGGACATCCACATACAAAAGCATGAAGTTGGACCCTTAGATTATACCATGTATAAAAACTAACTCAAAATGGACCAAAGACCTAAGAGCTAAAACTATAAAACTCTTAGAAGAAAACATAACATGGATATGTAAATCTTCATGACCTTAGAGTGGGCAACAGTTTCTTAGATACGACACCTAAAGAACAAGCAACCAAAGAAAATTAGACAAATTAGACTTCATTTAAATTAAAAACTTTTGTGCTTCAAAAAACATTATCAAGAAAGTAAAATAACAATCCACAGAATGGGAGAAAATATTTATGAATCATATACATGAAGAGGGTCTAGTATCCAGAATATATAAATAACTATTACAACCTGAAAATAAAAAGACAAATAATCCAATTAAAAATGGAAAAAATACTTGAATAGACAGTAATGATACTGTCTCCCAAAGAAGATATAAAAACGGTCAATAAACACATGAAAAGATGCTCAACACCATTAGTCATTAGGGGAATATAAATCAAAACCACAATGAGATATCACCTCGCACCAACTAGGATGGGTATAATATAATTTTAAAAAGGAAAATAAAAAGAGTTGGTAAGGCTGTGGAGAAATTAAAACCTTTTATATATTGCTTGTGGGAATGGAAAATGGTGCAGCCACTTTGGAAAGAATCTGGCAGTTTCAAATGTTAAACATAGAGTTACTTTATGACCCAGCAATTTCACTTGTAGGTATATATCCAAGAGAATCAAAAGCATATATCCAACAACAACTTGTATATGGATATTCAGAGCAGCATTATTCATAATTACCAAAAAGTGAAAACAATCCAACTTTCTGAGTGGTGGATGGACAAAGAACATGTAGTATAGCTACACAATAGAATATCATTCAGCCATAAAAGGAACAAAGTTTTGATTTATGTTACAACATGGATGAACCTTGAAAACATTATGCTAAGTGAAAGAATCCAGACATGAAAGACCACATTTGTATGATTCCATTATTATGAAATGTCTAGAATGGGTATATCTAGACAGGAAGTAAATAAGTGGTTGCCAGAGGTGGGGGTAGAAGATGGGTGTTGGCTGTTAATAGGTAGAGTGGGGGCATGGGTAGCAAACAGCATTTATAAAAATTTAGGTTAAAAAAAGCAAAATGTAAATTGTTTGCACAGAATTATCTCACAGAAATATAGAAAAATGCAGCTATTTCTTGATTAAGGGATTTTTGTACTTAATACCTATAGCCAGCATATTTATCTTTATAGTTAGTTAAAAATATATCTCAATCATATGCAGAAAAAGATTTATGCATAAAGCTATTCATTCTCAAAAATTATAAAACTATTTAAAAATCCAACAACAGAAATAAGTTCAAAAAAGTTATATTTCATCAGCAGCTGCTACAAATGACACTATGAATATATGTAGATATTGAGAAAAAGTCCCCCCAGGAACCAGGGGACTGGCCACAGGGGACTTTCCCCTGGCAATTTGGACTATTTGTGGTTGGTAAACAATTAAGTAGTCATTTGCTGGGAGTCTCATTGTGCCTTACCCTGTGTTCCCACGACACACAGTATAGCAACTTGCTCCACAGACGGTATGGCTTTCTGAATTTTATCATGAGGAAACAACACAAAAATTTGGGGACATTCTACAAAACATCTGGCCTATACACTTCAAAATATCAATGTCATGAAATACGAAGGAAGACTCAGGAACAGTTCTAGTTTAAAGAAGACTAAAGAGACATAGCAACTGAAAAAATGGATGATCTGGGATTTTCTTTTGCTCTGAAGAACAAAATTGAGACAACTGGTAAAATCTGAATAAGGTTTATATGTCAGATAATAGTATGTCCATATTAATTCCGTTTATGTAAGAAGGTTCCTTGATTTTTAAGAAATACACACTGAAGTATTTAAGGGTAAAGGTCATGTCGGCAACTTACACTTAAAAAGCCCAGAAAAAAAATTGCATGCATATGTTACAGAAAGAAAGAGAAAGCAAATGTAGTAAAATGTTAATATTTTTGAGGAATCCAGGAGAAAAATATTTGGAAATTCTTGGTATTTTTCCTGCAAATTTTCTATTAAGTCTGAATTATGCTTCTTGCTCCTGGGTCCTGCTTACCACCCTACCCCCCAAAACAAAAACAAAAAAGGCTAATAAAATGTAAACTTTAGCTTGGTCAAAGTGAATTATGTCTAATTCAAAAATCAAAGGAAACTTAGCCAAATTGTAAATTCCTGGATGAGTTGTACAAGAAGTTCAATGTGGAAACATAGAAAAAATTGTTATAGGTATGAACGGATGCTGTTTTAAATCTCATTTAGTGTGGATAACAGGCAATCACATACATGTTACCTGTTATGAATCTGAATTTATCACTCATTTCAAACTCAAAGCCTGAGTTTAAGAGGGCTGAAGGAAGTGAAAACTTACGGTTTCAACACTAATTAATAAATGAGTAACAAAAATGAATAAATTCAAATACAATATTCTTTTGATATTCTGATACATTAAAAAAATGAATAATGCTTTTCCCAACTAATAAATGTTTATACTAAAACAGAACTCCCTTTCTAGTGTCTTGCAGGCACTAAGCAAATATTTGTTGATTTGATTCCAGAGCTCCAAATTCAGCGTACTTTATAGCTATTGCCTGATTGATCTTATAAGACTCCTGTGAGATAAATTTTGGCAGTCTCTATTACACAGATATAGGAAAATTTAGTGAGTTGGTGAAATCCTGCTTCAGACACTAGACTAAGCCATTAAAAAATTACAACAATTGGAGTAATGAAAACATCCTAAAATTGACTGGTAACAGCACAACTCTGTGATGAAAATGAGAGCCAGAGAGTGTACACTTTGAATGGACTGTGCAAAGCATGGGACACAGGGAATCCAGTGGTGAATGATGGAATGTGGTTAACAGAACAAGTATGAGAAGGGTTTCTCCTGAATGATAACAAATATATAATGCTAATATAAAATGTTAATCGGGTGAGTTTGGGGAAAAATACCAAATGTAAGATATGGGCTATAGTTAGTAATATTTTGACAGATGCTCTTTCATAGTTTGTAACAAATGTTTCACAACAATGCAAGGTGTTGGTGTTGGGGAGATGTATGGGAGCCTAGAATGATACGCATGTTTGTTCTGTAAATTCACAAATTTTACTAAACATTTATTGTTTATGTATGCTCATATATGATACACTTCAATAAAATTTTATTAACGAAAAAACAACAACCCCCCCCCCCCAAAACCCCTCCATGATCCTGTATTGACTGGATGACTTATAATAAAGCCATGGTGTGTATTCTTGGAACAAAAAATTACAGCAAACTCCACACATTCAGACATTCTGGCTACCTTTGAATCCTGGATGACACTATATAATGCTGTAAAAAACTAAAAAACCATGAATAAATACAGTCTAAAAAGAGTTTGTACAAACCATGCTTTTCTTATATTGTAAAGCTGATTTATACCTTCTCATAAAGTCTTTTTTGTGATTCAAGTTCTAGCTGTCTCATTTCTAGGTCTTTGGCTGTGGCAGCAATTTCTTGATCTCTCATGTATACCTATGGCAGAATAACAAACTGTGAATACAAAAAAGAATTTGCAAAACAAATTTTAATATATTTATTAATCTTGTGATTTGAAAACCCATTAAAAGTATTTAAAATAATAGGAATTGGGTTTGCAAACAACCTAAATATCCAATAGCAAAGGATCAGTTAAATAAACTACAGCATATTCAGACAATGGAATACCATGCAGCTATAAAAATGAGAAATAGATCCACATATACTAATATGAAAAGATTTTCAATATATATTATAAAAGACCAGGTTTCAAAAACTAAACATAAAGAGAATAATCCTACTTTTGTATAAATATAGGAAAATATGAATGCAATTATTCCTTTATCTATAGAAAAATAACTGAAAGGCTATGTATTTAACCATTGTTAACAGTTTATCTCTGGGAATGAAATGCCTGAAGAATAGAGAAGGTTCATTTTTAGCTTCATATATTTTGAACTGGAATTTTTTTACACTGCCCATGGGTGAGTTTTTATGAGCAAAATAATATTCCCCCTTAATCACAATTAACTTAATGGTTAATTGATACTGGTATTTCTATTTTTAGAGAAACAGTCACCAAGGATGCAGGTAAACTTGACTAATTTTTCCTGGCGTTACTTAAATATTTAACCATTAATGAAATACAAAAGGAAATAAGAATAGGTATTTGAGGGGAAAAGTAAATAAAAGTAAAGGGGTTATTTAGTATTCATTGTGAACTCTAGGAATGATATTTAAATTGAAGGTGTTCATCACACTTTAAAATAGAGATAATAGAGATAATGTATAAGTTACTAAGATAAAATATATAAACCTTTCTTTCAATCTCATCATCGAGTCTTCTTAGTTCCATTTCACGTTGATCTTGCTGATGTTTCAGAAAACGCCTTCTTGCAGCACCTTGTAAGTGCATTTCCTTTTTTTTCAGCTCTCTTTTCACAGCAGCTAGTCTTTAAGTACAAAATACATCAGGAGGAACAAATGAAACATTTCCCAGCAAAGATTTAAATAGAAAAATATTAGGTTTCACAACAATGACTGTCTGCCACCTCTTTTGATCTGGTTTCCCTATTTAACTGGTATTACAAAACAAATCTGCATTCATGAAGATGACAAGTGGTCATGTGCAATTGACTATCCTTTTTTGTATGTGTGGCTATCCTTTTTTATACTCAAAAGGTCTAACAGGTCTACTATTTGGATTGTTTCAATACAACTGATATCTGTTATATGACGGAAGAATAAAAAAAAATGCTCCAATGTTATATAGTATGATTTAGGCTTACTCTTTCAGATAGTAGAAGGCATTTTCTTTTAACCCATACTAGAAATGTTTCATAGTCTCACTCAAGAATAAGAATAAATAAAACACTTTTATAAAAGTGAGAGTTTCCTAATAATTAGGCTTAGTTTCAATGCTTACCCCATAATTTTAAGCAATTTAAAATTTTTACTTAATTAACATATTTTTGAATAAGCATTTAATACTTCTTCCCCTGTCCTCCAAAAATATGAATTGCATAAGAGATATTAATTTTATGTGTCAGTTGTCAAGTCACACAGAAATGTTTAAAAGACAATTTAAAAAATAATGCTTCACTAAAGGCGATTTATCTAGTACTCTATTTAGGAAGCATTTCTACCCACTATAAATAATGAATGTTTTTCTAACAGTGTCCTCCAAGGTACCCTATGATCCTGTATTACTTCTGATTAGTCAGTGCCAAGTTATATCATATTCAGATAGCTTTAGTATTAATATTTTACTATATACCAATTTTTTGAGAAGTGGTATATAAAGATATCTTTTTTGTCAAATTCAACTTCTTTAACATATATCACTCATAAGTTGCCACTTATGAAATTTTAAAAATTACTAGATATTTATGAGAAAAAAATATATAAAGAAAATGGATGGTGTACTGGTTTCATTTTAGAAACGTACCATTAGCATGACTGTCACCTCTAATGACAATGTGTCAATTTGACCCTAGAAGCATATCATTGTAGGGTATCTCAAGGGGAACTCAAGACAGTTCCAAGTTAATGAAATGTTCTTAAATTTCAAAGGGCACAAAATAGCAGACACCATACCACACTCATGTTAGTAATAATTCCCATCAAATGCCAACTGATTTTCAAATCAACAACTTCTCAATGATGGCCTAACTGGTATTCAAATATACGGTAAGAACAGCCTGTGTAAGGAGATAGTGGACTAAAGCACTGTCCATACATGTTCCTATGGTCACAGGCCCTGAGTGGGGACAGGGTCCTCCAGGGGATCCTGGCACCCATGGGTCCCCAGGACCAACATGACAGGCTGGACCACTGGGCTATGGACCCCAAGGAGTAAAGATATCCTTTTATTAACTCAAATATTTGCTTAATGAAGATACTATAGCTGGATAATGCTATATTTACTGTTGTTCCTTTAATTAAAAATTACCCAACTAACTTATATATCCAGAGTTTTTAAAGTGCTAAAACACCTTTGTCTTTGTTGTACTATCTTCTCTTCTTCTTGTAAGAGCATTTCTCTCCTTGTCTCTTCAGCTTTACGAAGTAGTTCTTGTTTTTGGTACCAAGCTTCATCTTCAACTCTTTGCTGGTCTACTTCAGCTTGCATATCTTCAACGGTCTGCCTAAGAAGACAGTACCCCTCATTATAATGAAAATTCGAATAAGAAAACTCTAAGTAATTTAAGGCCAAAAGGAATCAAAATACAATATGTGTATCCAATTAATATGTAACTGATTTTACTTTTATATGTAACAATTAAGTATCTATAAAAATATTTCCAGCCTTCAAACTCTGATTTTATACAAATACTTGTTTAAATGTATTATTCATAAAAAATACTTTCTTGTTTATATATACAACAGATTCCATTTCTATAGAAAAGGAACAACTATTCCATGATTACCTCTCTCTTAAGTAATCCAATTCATCATTCCTTATTCGTTCTCGTTCCCGTGTCTGATAGTCCACAATAAACTTTGGGTATTGATTAAATACTGGATATTGCCCTTTTGTCAGTGCAACAAAAACACCAAGCATGCCCTCTGGATGAATATCAGTAGGTGTGGTATCCATGAGATGATAAACTTCTCTAATTACAACATTTATATCCAGGTTATTCCGATGGTGAAAAAAATACTGTAAGAAAATTTCGTATTTAAATCGGGATTTACATAACAAAGCACTTAGGAAAAACAAAAACAAGAGTTTAAAAATATATAAATGTGAATTTGTCTTTAAGAGTATTATTTTAATGCAAACTCACTAAAGATTTTCTTAACCCAAGTTTTAAAATGAAGATCCAATTTCATATTTTTACAACGTAATAAAATTCTAAAGCCATATCATAAACTTTTGAAATTAAACTTTTTTTAAACTAGTAAAATGAGGGCTTCCTTTACAATGGAAAAAAGAATGCTTCAACAGTAGAACATACTCTTCTGCTTGGATTTATTTTTCCAAAATCCAAAATAAATAAGCCTTTGAAAATAAATTCACTTTGAGGTTTAAAAAAAAACAAACCCCAAATGTTTCCATATTATCTTGTTCTGCTGGAAGATCAGAATTCTAAAATATACATATGTACATATCTTGTGATCATGAATTAAAAACAAAGTTTAATTTGACAGGAACCACAGCATTTAAAAAAATTTATCATGCCTACCAAAAGAGCCTCTCCTTTTCGAAACTACCTCTAAGGCTTTCTGTCAGTTAATTTGCTGCCAAACCTCCAAACTCTTATAACTCCTTTTTTTTTTTTTTTTAAAGGAGGTACCAGAGATTGAACCCAGGACCTTGTACATGGGAAGCAGGCGCTCAGCCACTGAGCTACATCTGCTCCCAGTGAGGGTTGTTTTTTTCATTTGTTTGTTTGTTTTTTGTTTTTCTTTTTTAGCAGGTACAGGAGATCGAACCCAGGACCTCATACATGGGAAGCAGGTGCTCAACCACTTGAGCTACATCCATTTCCCTGTTACCTTTTTGTACCTGTAATAAGTATCCAGACTGTCAGACCAGATGGGTCATTGATAAGATTATACACAGAATAAACAACTACTCAATGCTTAATGTGCTTTTTAAAGGTAAAAAAGCACAAAGCCCCAATATTATCTTGATTCTTTTCTCAATCTATGATTATAAGACTAACAGCCTGTTGTGATTTCTTGACAATCGTCTACAAACTGTGCAGGAATCTGGTCTAATTCTCCACAGTATTCCTAGCACCTCACCCCAGTGCCTGGCATTCAATAGGTACTCAATATACAAATGGTTTATTCAGTTGAAATAAATGAAATTTGGGAACCTGCATTTAAGAACAAGGATATTTACCTCGAAATCATCTTTAAGATTACAGTTGAGCAAAGGTGCTCTAGAACATGTGTTGTAAGCTACAACAGTCATCAGAAGGAATGAAGGATGATTGGAAAAGACATTATCAAATAATTTTAGCCACTCCTCTCTTGTCAGTACTTCAGAGAACACAGTTTCAAGAAGAGGCCATGCATATAACTAAAATAAAATAAAGAAAAATTCATTAGTTTTCTAGGAAAGGTCATAATAGAGTCATGGCTAATACTCTATGAAGTTTGGTTTAAGCTATTAAAGTTATTATATTAAATACATAATTATGAAAAGAACTAACAATTTGAAGCATTCATTACTTTATAGATTTTTGAGGAAAGCCATTTAATGAAGAAAAAAGAATGGAATATTGCCAAAAATACAGAATATAGTATGCGTTTTATTATATACTTTCAAGAAAATACCGTTTTATTTACACCAGAACCAATGTTACCTTCCAAAATAAATTACTCTATTATACCAGCCTTATACTTCATACCTGGGAAGTTATATCATGATCCATGAAGTGCTGCAGCAGCTGCTTGTCATGAAATGCCAAAACATTTTCTATCATAGTAAGAATATTAATAGGAGGATTAGGAAAATACTCAAACCAGTGTTGACACCAATTGACTGTGAAGAAAGAAAATTGAAATCGTATCTTTAAGTAGCTTTCTATGTTATCAAAGCACTTTGCAACTGAAATTTAACTATTCTTTATGTCCTCAACACGCCCATGAATAAAGAAAACATAACTTTTTAGATGTTAATATGCCAATTTGCACAAGCCTACTAAAATTTGCACCTAATTTAAAAGTTGAAAAGTTGAGAAAAAATGATCAAAATTCCATTCTTACATATTGAGAGCAATAAATAAAAATAAATGGGAGTGGAGGTGGTTCAAGCCATTGGGCACCTCCCTCCCACACGAGAGGTCCTGGGTTTGGTTCCCAGTGCCTCGTAAAAAAAAAAAAAAAAAGACGACGACAAGCACACAACAAACAGACAGAGAGCAGACAGCAAGAGCAAAACAATGGGGTGTGGGGGGTATTAAACAAACAAACAAACAAACAAATAAATGGGTAATACTGTATCCCTGACTGTTAAATATTGTAATGAGAATAAAAAGATCACTGCTATTAGGAAATGGTTGATTCCATGGTTACTAAGTAATCATGAGAACTGGTTTTAAATCTAACTGCTCAATGACAATTTGTTTCAATAAGCTTGACTTTGAAAACCAACCAGTGACAAGGGCATTCTATGAAAGCTAGAAAGTAGAACCACTTCAGTGAACAGGCATCTAAGGCTGACCTCAACTCACTTGGGCTTTGTACCAGTACATCTCCCAAAACAAATTCTTTTCAAAAGTCCTATATAAGATCATCAGTTTGTTTTCTTCCATTAACCTACGTCTAACTCCCATGGCTTGCCCTTATTTAAGTAATTTAATAAATTCAGCTTTTGGGTTTGAAATATTGAGTGGTGGTTTCAACCTTTAAAAATAAGATCTTCTCTTTCTCAAATAAGCAAAGAAGGCTTCTATGAGCAGAATATTGGATTACATGTGGTTTATAGGCGCCTTCCAAGTCTAGAATTATTATTTCATTTATTAGTGAGTACTTAAATTTGAGTTAATAATTAAATCATACATAAAAGCTTACAAAGACTAAGCTTTGGAAGACTTATTTCAACTTCTTTAGACTGCTGCTTTTAGATAAATTAAGTTGAAAAGGAAGATCCAGTTCATCAACATTTAGGATGTTCTTACTACTATGTTCCAGACACTGCTAGTTCTGGGAATTAAACACACACACACACACACACACACACACACACACACACACACACACACACAAGTCCCAGTCCTTTCGTTCAAATTTAACTTTCATCAATAGAACACTGTTTTCCATTATGCAAGAGGAAACTCTGCCTTATATAATAACAATTTACATTCTCTTAAGTATCTTTATTCTGCTTTGGTGCACCCCCAACAAAAATATGGGTATAGGATCGAGAGACAGAAGTAAGTGTTAGAATAAAGAGAAATGATAATTGTATGGCAATCCTTTACTCAACCCAAAGTTAAGAATTTCCTCCTGGTCATAAAAGATACTCTAATGAATGTTTAAAATCACTTTAAAAATACATCCCAAATCATATACAGAAGTGAGTTTTGTAAGGGTAAATACAAATTGAAAAAGAAAAACATTAATTTTCCCTAGCGCAAAAAGGGAGACTCTCCCCACCCTTTCTCCTTTCTTAGAGCATTTTCTTAAGAAAACTTTAAGCGTAAAGTCTTTCTCTGTTGTTTTGAGATATGTCTAAGTCTTTTTAAAAGCTAAATAAACCTTTTGCCAGGAATGTCTCTCTCAAAGACCTGGGAGCCAGCTCTGAAATATAAACATCAAAGAAAATAGCACCCTTATCTCCCCATTTCCATGGGAGTTTAATTTAGGCATCTGGCTCCAAATTTTAACTATCTACCTGTCAGAGAGATATAAGTTCTAATATTCCTTTGGCTAGAGACAATTAGCAAACACAAAGGTCACCCAATTATCAGGTGAATATAAGATTAAACTATGTGTGACAAATAATTGAATGGTGCTTTCAAGTCCTCTTACTTGAGGCCGAGTATGTAATGGGTTATATATGCTTGGTTCCATAAAAGGGTGAAATTTCTTTCTTTCTTGGCAATCTCTTTATGCATCACATTCTGGTTTAATGCTTATTTAATAATAAAATTGTTTTCTCTTCTACCTTTGTGGAGAGGTTTTCTGGGTTCAATTATATCTTGCTTTTATTATATTTCCCCAACATTGTTTTCCTTCAAAATTTCTTCTTGTTCCCCACTAGAGTGTAGACATGAAAGTTAGTACCATGGTTTTATCCCAATCAGTGCTATTATTTAGTTGAAGTATAGCAAATGTTTATTAAATAAAACTAGTTTGAGACTCAGTGCTCATGTTTACCATCATGAAGAAACAAAAGTAATCATTTAGATTTAAATTTTCGGTATGTTTGTTTAGAAGTGAAAAATCAATTTCCTTAGCATATAATTCTATTTCAGCTATGTAATGATATTTAATTGGAAATTTAAAAATACAGCTTTGTATACCTACCTAAATTAGATGTAATCTGTTCTTTTCCTTTTAAAACACCTAAGAGTTTAAACAGTGCTACAGGCATGGTAAACTAGTACAGTATAACTGTATTAGTCAGCCAAAGGGGTGCTAATACAAAATACCAGAAATCTGTTGGTCTTTATAAAGGGTATTTATTTGGGGTAGAAGCTTACAGGTACCAGGCCATAAATCATAAGTTTCTTCCTTCACCAAAGTCTGTTGCCACGTGTTGGAGCATGTCAGCTGCTGAAGTTTGCCAGGGTTCAGGCTTCTTGGGTTCCTCTCTTCCCTGGGCTTGCCTCTCTCTGGGCTCAGGCTTGCTTCCTGCCACAAGGCCAGCTGTAGACTATCAGGTAAATGGCTTGCTTCTCTTCCCAGGGCCTTCTCTCTTTCCTCATGACCAAGCTCCCGGGGCTCCAACCCAAAACAACTCCAACTCTGTCCTTTGCCATGTCTTTTATCTTTGAGACCCCACCCACCAAGGGGTGGGGTCCAATCAAAGCCCTAATCATAACTTAATCATGCCCAGATGAACAGACCAGTTTGCAAGCATAATTCAATATCTATTTTTGGAATTCATAACTATATCAAACTGCCAAACTGCTACAAACCCTTTTGGGGAATCAATTAGAATACTCATATTTTATGATCTAAGAATATCAATTCTGGGAATCTACCCAAAGGAAATGATTATAAATAGTTGTATTTTAAGATGCATTGTTACTTTTAATAGGTGAAAACTAGAAACTAAAGGTCCAGCAATAGATTAAATTAGTGCATGTACACTATGGAATACCATATAGTCAATAAAAATGGTTATTTACCTTATAAAAATAGGAGAAATATATATAAAGGCAAATAAAGTCCAGCAATAGGGGAATAGATAAGTAAATTATGGTACACCCTTAAAATGAAGTACTATGTTATGCAGGCAATAGGTTATGTCACTCAAGAATGCGGTAGGTTAAATTATGTACCCCAAGGAACACATGTTCTTAATCTTAATCTGCATTTCTGTGGGTGTGAACCCATTATAAATAGGACCTCTTGAAGATGTTATTTTTAATTAAGGTGTGGCCCAATTGAATGAGAGTGGGTCTTAATCCAGATTACTGGAGACCTTACAAAGAGACCCTGAAAGCTGCAGAAGTGAGAAAGGAGAGGACATTGTTATGTGATGGGAGGCAGATGTACAAGCCAAGGAACCCCAAACATTGCTGGCAACCAGCACCAGAATGTACAGACTCATGCAGAAAGCAAGTCTTGCAGATATTTTGATTTTGGACTTTTAGCCTCAAAATTAAGTCCAATATATTCCTGTTGTTTATGCCAATCTACTGTGTGGTATTTGTAATAGCAGTATGGCAAACTAAGACAAAGAGTATTTCTCTTATAAGAAATTCATCAATTATCAAAGATTATCTCTGGGGAAGAGGAATATTGGTGAATTTTGTTTTCTTTTGTATATTTTCCCATATTTTTCAAATTTTCTATTATCAATAAAAGTTTATCAAAACAATTAAAATTTTATAAAATAAACAAAAAAGAGAAATAAACCAAATGAGTCACAATAGGTATGTTTCAACCTCTTTTCTTTCTACTTTTCAGAATTTTATTATATTATAATTAAGTGCATATTTCTTTTGTACAAGAAAAACACATTAAATATCCAAATTAACTGATTCTTTTTGTTAAACAATTCTATAATTTGGATCCAGTTTACTAACTGTTAACTGACTGGATTTTACTAAAATGAAAAAAACGGCTCACTTTTTAGAAACAGAGTGCGTCTCAGTCACTGAAGCTTCTTCCCACTAAGAGCAGTTTGGTGGAGATGATGATGATAGGCAGTAAGCACAAAGGTTAGGGTACAGGCTCTGGAGTCTAACTGCCTGGGTTCAAATCCTTGCTCTGCCACTAACCTCCACTTTGGGCAACTTAACTTCTCTGTACTTCAGTTTTCTCATCTGTAAAAAGGGGATAATAATAACATCGACCTCACAGGAAAGTGGTGAGGATTAAATGAGTTAATAAAGGTAAAACACTGGGAAGGTGTCTGGAACACAGGAAGTGCTCAACAAATGTTCCCTAGGGGTGATGAGGAGGACAGTAGCTAACATGTAGCCATTAAATAGGCACTGGGTGCTTAGAGCCACAAGCTTACAAGAACCCTGTGAAGAATAACTGACTTTCAGTAAGTGAAGGCTCTGTATCTTTCTTAGTAACAAAATCCACTTTATAACATTATGTTCTAAGATGCAACTATCCAAATGGTCCTTACTTTAACAGTTTATGTATAAATGTCTGAATTAAACACTTATGCTCTATACCTGATTGTTTTACACTCTGACTTAAAAAGCAGAGAAACCTATAATTGTTAAAAGTTGCAAAGGTGCAAAAAACATCAGGAAAATATACAAGAATCCATTCTTGATTTCATTATTTAGCCATTTTTTACTTACTTATGAGAGTAGCGACAACTTCAAAACAGATGAGTTGGTTGTTTTGGAATAATTTTACAAATGGAAAAGCCAAGAGTGGAAGATATGGTGTGTCACTAAAGATGGCAGACCAGTGAGCTAATGAAGATAGGGTTCTGTGAATAAAATAAGGAAATAAAGACTGGAAAACAATAACTTATTATTGAAAGTTATTTAAATAAACATTCACTTGATAAAAAATCTGATACAGAAGGTATATTTGGTGAAAATTCTCCCTCCTACTCCTATCATCTAGTTTACCTCTCTAGAAACAACCACTTCTAAAAGTATAAATCCTTACCAAAAAATCACAAATGGCAATAAATATATTAAAAACATTGTTTTGCACCTTGCATTTTTCAGTTAATAGTATTGAAGCCATGGGCAGGAAAAACAGGTTTGTGGAGATAGTATAACCTGGCAATAGTGGATTGGATTCACTTATTATTGTAATTTATTTTAACTGAGGGATTTATAGCATTGCTGTGACCAGAAGCCTTCCTTGCCCCTCACTTATAGCCAGTTTGTTTAGCTTATCTCTATTCCTTTACTTGTAACTGCAGTTATCCCACAAAATGCTTCCATTACTTAGTCCCTCATTTACAGCCAGTCTGTGCTTACCCCAGCTAGCTTTTTTTTCAATTTTCAAGGGCTTCTTGGCCTGTGCTTGCACACTCCCTATTAACTGTAACTGAAACATCATTATATGATGTCACTACTTCCTCCTCCCTTTGTTTGAATCCCATAAAACCCCTAAGCTCTTTAGACTTTCAGGGAGAAAGATTTGAGCCCGGCCTTGTATCCATGCCAGTCAACCTTGCATTAAAGCTCTTTCTTTCCTCAAAATCCTGATGTCCTGGCATTGACTTCTGTGCGTGTTGGACAATAAGCCCTTGCTCGGTAACGGTATTGTGAAAATATTTCCTATCAGTATATGTACAGCCTCCTCATATTTTATAGATGTGCAAGATAGCTTCGTATGGATACATACTGACTTGACCCCTACTCTTGGGCATTATAGCTGTTTCCAATATTTTATAAGCAATGCTGCACTTAATGTTTAAAAAATGTGTGCATGCATGTGTGTGTGTATGTAAAGAAAATAAAGAATTATGTTAATGCTGTTAGGAACCAAGATTTTAGCTTAAGAGAAAAAGATACAAATATAAAATCAAACAAGCTGGGCAAAAACTTGTAATCCAAAATCTGAATTGAAAATATCTAATGAACTCCCATTTGTGTCCATTTAAAAGGCTTAGAAACAATGACCAATTTAATAATATTAAGCACCCTACAGCCCAGACTGTTATTTCTAATACCATGTCCTGAAAAAGGGAACCAGGATTCTTTGAGGAAATGGCTGATTCCAGGCCTGGGAAGGAAATGTACAAAGTGAACCTGGAATATACTGTCACACCAGAAATCAATGCTAAAAAAGATGACTAGATTCAGCAGGTAACTTAGGACATACCCACTGGCCAAAGATGGGACAATAAGCATAATAATTAACTACAATGGTTTACACATATCAAAAATATGTTTAAATCTATGAGTTCATAATGAACACATCGTCACTTTTAGAGGCACCAAGGTAATCAACTTATGAAAACTGGTAAATAAATAAAAAGTATCAAGCATTTAACATGCCTTTACTATATGGGGTTTATCTTACCAAATAGTTGATAATAGGACTTTTTTCATCATTTTGCTAATCTCTGATGAAATAATGGATCGAGACAATGATCACCAATGGCCAATAACATCACAAAAAGACAGACAAGCAGTCAATATAAACCTACTAACAGAAAGACATAAAACCACCTACAAAATATTCTTGCAAAACAAAGAAGCCATGAAATGGATGTGGCTCAACCGATTGGGCTCCCATCTACCATAAAGGAGGTCCAGGGTTTGATTCCTGGGTCCTCCTGGTGAAAGGCAAGCTGGCTCAGGCAGTGAGCTGGCTCACGCGGAGAGGTGGCCCACACAGAGTGCTGGCCCGTGCAGGAGTGCTGGCCAGCGCGGAGAGCTGGCACAGCAAGATGACACAACAAAAAGAGACACAGAGGAGAGACAATGAGAGATGCAGCACACCAGGGAGCTGAGGTGGCGCAAGAGACTGAGCGCCTCTCTACCACTCCAGAAGGTCCCAGGTTCGGGTCCTGGTGCTGCCTAAAGAGAAGATATGCAAACACAGAAGAACACAGAGAGCAGACAGCGAGCCCAAAACAATGGGGGAGAGGGGGAGATAAATAAATAAATCAGATCAAGCTTGTAGCTCTAACTACCACTTTATTATAGTAAATACAGGAGAAAGAGAAATGTACTAAACAACATCATGGGAATGCAATCAGCAAAATCTAGAAAATGGAGAACTCTACAGGTTAAATGGCCTCATTTCTTCAACAAATAAATTCCAAAGGAAAAAAGAGAGTCAGAATCTGTAGATTAAAAGGGAGTTGAGAGACAGATCAAGCAAATGTCATGGGTGCATCTTGTTTATACCCTGATTTGAACGAGTTTACCGTAAAAATTTATGACAACCAGGGTAGGAGGAATGCTGATCAGATTTGTGAGGATATTAAAGAATTACTGCTGATTCTTTTTGTTGTAATAATGGTACTAAGCTTATATGAAGGGGGGGAAGTCCTTATCCTTTAGAGATAAACATGGAAATATTTGGCAGAGGGGTGTATGCTGGGATGGGGGTAGAGTGGATTGGATATTGATGAAGCAAGATTGACCATGAGTTGGTAAATGCTGAAGCTGGGTGACAGGTATGAGGGATTCATTATACTATTCCTGCTACTTTTATTTATCCTTTAAATTTTTCATAATAGATCCCAGCTCTCTACTTGTGTAACTTGATCACAAGTTACCTAACCTTAGTTTCTTTATCTGTAAAATTAGTCACTATGGGGGCCGGCTGTAGCTCAATTGGTAGGGCACTGGTTTACCACATGGAAGGCCCCGGGTTTGGTTCCCGGGGCTTCCTTGACCAGGCAGACTGCCTTGAGAAGGCAAGCCGCCGTGGGCGGGGCAAAGCCGCAGCTGGCAGGGCAAGCCGCCCACGAGCAGGCAAGGCCACCGCGCAGTGAGCTGACTGGGCGGGTTGCCGCAACGGGGGGCGGGGGGGAGACGAACAGACACAGAAGAATGCAAAAATGAACACAGCAAGGGGGGGATATATAATAAAAAAAATTAATCACTATGTATAAAGCACTTTATAAGTGTTAGTTACTATTATCATTGTTATAATAGTGATAATATCATTATTAATATTTATTTCATGCTTACTATGTATCAGACTCTGATATAAACATTCTAAAAAAGATGATCTCATTTAATCTCAATAATCTTATGATGTTGGTGCTATTATTCATCTTTTCAGATACAGAAATTAAGGCCAAGAGAAGTAAAGTGGCATGTCCTACATCACAGTTATTGAGTGACAGAACAATGATTCAAAACTAGGTCCTCTGCCTTCAAGTTCAAACATTTCTACTATGTCTCTTTTCCCTTTAAATTTTCTGAAAGATTCTTATTTTCTAGAACATAACAAATTAATACTCAAATGTATTATACACACAGTATAAGTTCTGTTTTTTTAAATGAGACATACCACCCATGGATACCAAAGTTGACCAAATATTTTATAAAGAGGATTTTAAAACATTGCAATTAGTTGTAGGTTTCATATACATTGCTGTAATATATTGAACATACCTCTGTAACACTCTGAGCAGTTTCCTACTTTTGATGGGGTATTTCTCCTGAAGATTGAGAAATGCCACATGAATACCCTTATCTATTAAGCTACTGAATGCAGTATGATTTTCAGGCAGCTGTAGCAAGGAGCGCCAAATGAACATTCTGAAATTAAAATATAATTTTAGGCAAAAGCTTCCTTTTTTTTTTTAAATTGATTTAACATGAAAGAACTTAAATTTTACCTATATTTTGTTGGATATTCACCATAGCCTTTTAGTAAGATTTGTAGACGCTTTTTGTTCAATCCATCTGACAATTCATTCTATAAAGAGGAAGATAGTAGCAATAAGTGACATAATCATAAAACTGAAAAGATAACGAAAGGTCATCTAGCCCACTAGTGGCTTTCCTACTTTAGAACACAAACACAGTAAGGAATATGTTTACATTATGTGACTCTCTACCCATGCAGACATGTACACATGTACACACACGTCACTCCTGAATGTGCATGTACACAGCAGATAGTTTCATGACACATTCCTTATCCTAGACCAGGGTTTGGCACACTTCTTCTGTAGAGGGCCAGAAATAAATATTTCAAGCTCTGTGGGCTAAGAAGGAAAAGCAAGGGTATTATGAAGACATTTATATAACAGTTTAAAATGTCACCATTTAAAAATATAAAAAACATTCTTAGCTCATGTGGCTGGATTGGGCCCACGGGCCATTACTTGTCAAGCCCTCCATCAAGAGCAATGCACACTGATACTTTCTTCTTTCTAACTCTCCCAGTCTTTCTTCCTTCCTTCCCTTTTTTTTTTTTTTTTTTTTTTAAGTTCTGGGCAATTCCCAGCACAAAAGCATAAAGGCAGAAAAACTGATCTAGTTCACCTATTTATCCTATATGATGATAATAGACATCACCTTCTGAAGACAGCCCCTTATATCTAAAACTTTTAAGTCAATTTTTATGTTAATGGAAGGATAACGCTTTATAGATTTTAGGATTATAAAGCTGTTTTCATAGATTCTCATTTGATCCTAACAACTATATAGAACAGATGGGATGGTGTCTTTCTTCTTTTGAGGAAATGGGAAGGTCAGAAAAGTTCGTGACTTGTTCAAAGTCACAAAACTGCTAAATAAAGCCAGCTCAAGACTCAAAGTCAGATTTTCTGATTTATTTTGTTGCTCTTTTTACTATTCTACCTCTTTAATTCCATTGCATCATTTCGAGGCTTTTTTTTTAAGGTCTTAGGCACACAGACGGGGGGAAGCAGCAATAATATTAAAAAAGGCAAATTATGGGGGTGCGGATGTGGCTCAAATGGTTGGGCATCTGTCTGCCATATGGAGGGACCTGGGTTCGATCCCCGCGACCTCCTGGTAAAAAAAAAAAAAAAGAAAAAGAAAGCAGGGAAGGAAGTACTAGAAAAGGGGAATTGGGAGGAAGCAAGAAGAGAAAGGGATAGAGGTGGGGGCTGGTGTCACGGTAGTTTTCAGTAAGGTGGTCAAAGGAGGCTCACCAAGAAGGTGACCGTGAGCAAAACACTGAAAGCCTTAGGAACAAGTCAT
>PVKH010002978.1:0-25880 GCA_004027955.1 Chaetophractus vellerosus | reverse complement strand
CCTTGTTCCCGAGCAACTCCCACCTGTCTATTTCTGAACAAATTGGTCCTCCCGAGGATGGGAGTCCAATTCCTTTGCACTCATTATGTGAGTCTCCACCCACTGATACAACACATTATGACAGAATGATCACTCACACACTCCCTAGAAGCCGCTCCAGGTGTGCCCTGTCCAGAATGGTCCCCCATTGAACACCCTAAACCAGTATCCCTCCTTTGTCATATTGCCATAAGAGCATTCCCAAATTTGTACTTTCAACCACATATACCCAAATCCCCAGTGTTCACCTGGTCACTCTCCCAACCCTCCCCCCAGTACCCTGGACCTTCTAACCCACCCTTCCCAATCTACCCACCTGTCAACCCTGCACCACCCAACCCAATAATATCACGACCCTCCTGTCTTATCCCTTCAATATACAACTACACGCTTTCACCTTACCATAGATTACGTCCATATGGGTGATGGCTCACAACCTTCTCCTCTCTATTACTTGTAAACCTGTTTTCCAGACAATAGCTCTCAGAGTCTGCTCAATTTCCTTAATTCATATCAGTGTGGTCATGTACTATTCATCCTTCAATGCCTGGCTTGCTTCACTCAACATAAGGTACTCAAGATTTATCCATGCTATCCCGTGTGTTAGCACTTTATTCCTTTTTACAGCTGAGTAATATTCCATTGTATGTATGTACAACATTTTGTTTTTCCATTCGTCTGTTGATGGGCACCTGTGTTAATTCCAACTTTTGGCAATAGTGAATAATGCCACTATGAAAATTGGTGTGCATATATCTGTTCATGTCTTTGTTTTCAATTCTTCTGGATATATACACAACTGTGGGATTGCTAGATCTTATGGAAGTTCTATAGTTAGTTTTCTGAGGAACCGCCAAACTGTCCTCCACAATGGCGGGACCATTCTACATTCCCACCAGCAGTGGATGAGGGTTCCCATTCCTTCACATCCTCTCCAACACTTATAGTCTGCTGTTTTTTCAATAGCTGCCATTCTAATGGGTATAAGATGTTATCTCATTGTTGTTTTGATTTGCATTTCCCTAATAGCTAGTGATGTTGAGCATCTTTTCATGTGCTTTTTAGCCATTTGTACTTCTTCTTTGGAGAAGTGTCTTTTCAGGTCACTTGCCCATTTTTAAATGGGTTGTTTGTCTTTTTATTTTCAAGGTGTAGGATTTCTTTATATATGCAGGATATTAGGCTCCTATCAGATATATGATTGCCAAATATTTTCTCCCATTGGGTAGGCTACCTTTTTATTATCTTGATAATGTCCTTTGAGGTGCAAAAGTTTTTAATTTTGAGGAGATCCCAGTTATCTATTTTTTTTTTTTCACTGCTCGTGCTTTGGGTGTGAAGTTCATGAAACCATTTCCTGTTACAAGGTCCTGTAGATGCTTCCCTGCATTATCTTCCAAGGTCTTTATGGTCTTGGTTCTTATATTTAGATCTTTGATCCATCTTGAGTTGATTTTTGTATAAGGTGTGAGATGGTGTTCCTCTCTCATTCTTTTGAATGTGGATATCCAGTTCTCCAAGCACCATTTGTTGAAGAGGCCATTCTCTCCCAACTGAGTGGGCTTGGTGACCTTGTCAAATATCAGATGACTATTGTAATGGTTTGACAGTTTTATCTAATTATGAATTCCAAAAATATAAATTGAATCATGCTTGTAAACTGATCTGTTCATCTGGGCATGATTGGTTTATGATCAGGACATTAACTGGGCCACGTTAGTAGGGCATTGAGCCTCGCCCCTCGGTGGGTGTGGTCTCAAGTGTAAAAAGCAAGGCAGCAGATTTGAGAAGCAGATTTTTGAGAAGTAGTTCTGATGTTGGAGAGGAGCGCTCCAGGAGAAGACAAGTGAGCCGTTCGCCTGATAGTCTACAGTTGGCCTTGTGGAGAGACGCAAAGCGTAGAGAGCCTCATGGTCTACAGTTGAACTTGTGGAGGAAACAGAAGCTAAGCCCAGAGAGAAACGCAGCCCCGGCAGGAGAGGAACCCAAAGGCCTGAACCCTTGCAGATGTTGGCAGCTGTCTTGCTCCAACATGTGGACTTTGGTGAGAGAAGAAACTTATGCTTTGTGGCCTGGTAACTGTAAGCTTCTACCCCAAATAAATACCCTTTATAAAGACCAACCAATTATTGGTATATTTCCAAAGGCACCCCTGTCGCTGACTAATACAATTATATATGCAAAGATCTATATCAGAACTCTCAATTCGGTTCCATTGGTCGGTAAGTCTGTCCTTGTGCCAATACCATGCAGTTTTGACCACTGTAGCTTTGTAGCATGTTTTCAAGTCAGGTAGTGTGATACCTCCAATTTCATTTTTCTTTTTCAATATGTCCTTGGCAATTCGGGGCCTCTTACCCTTCCAAATAAATTTTGTAGTTAGTTTTTCCAATTCATTAAAAATGCTGTGTTGATTTTTATTGGGATTGCACTAAAACTGTTTGAGTTGGATAGATATCTTAATGATGTTTAGTCTTCCTATCCATGAACAGGGAATGTTCTTCCATTTATTTAAGTCTTCTTTGATTTCCTTTAACAGTGTTGTATAGTTTTCTGTCTATAAGTCCTTAACATCTTTAATTAAATTTATTCCTAGGTATTTGATTCTTTTAGTTACTATTGTAAATGGTATATTTAAAATTGATTTCCTCCTCAGATTGCTCATTATTGGTGTGCAGGAATGCTACTGATTTTTGAGCATTGATCTGCCTGCAATTTTACTGAACTCCTTTATAAGTTCTAGAAGCTTTGTTGTAGATTTCTCAGGGCTTTCTATGTATAGGATCACATCGTCTGCAAATAGTGAAATTTTTCTTCTTCCTTTCCAATTTGGATGCCTTTTATATGTTTTTCTTGCCTCAGTGCTCAAACAAGTACTTTTGGGCATCCTTGTCTTGTTCCCAATCTTAGAGGGAAAGCTTTTAGGATTTCATCATTGAAGGTGATGTTAGCTGTGGGTTTTTTATATATATACCCTTTATCATGTTCAGAAAGTTTCCTTCTTTTGCAGTGTTTTTATCAGGAAAGGGTGCTCTATTTTGTTGAATGCTTTTTCTGCGTCTATAGAGATGACCATGTGATTTTTTTCTTTCAATCTGTTTATTTGGTGTATTACATTGATTGGTTTTCTTATGTTGAACCATCCTTGCATACCTGGGATGAAACTCACTTGGTCATGGTGTATAATTCATTTGATATGTTATTGAATGTGATCAGCAAGTATTTTGTTGAGGATTTTAGCATCTAGGTTCACTAGAGAGATTGGTCTGTAATTTTCCTTTCTTGTGGCATCTTTGTTCAGTTTTGTATTAGGTAATTTTGACATCATAGAATGAGTTAGGCAGTGTTCCTTCTACTTCTATTTTTTGGAAAAGCTTCAGCAGGATTGGTATTAGTTCTTTCTGGAATGTTTGGTAGAATTCACCTGTGAAGCCATCTGGTCCCGGGCTCTTCTTAGTTGGGAGGTTTTTGATGACTGAGTCTATCTCTTTACTTGTAATTGGACTGTTGAGTTCATCAATTTCTTCTTTCATCAATGTAGGCTGCTTGTGAGTTTCTAGGAATTTGTCCATTTCCTCTAAATTATCATTCTTGTTGGCATATAATTTTTCAAAGTATCCTCTTATGATACTCTTTATTTCTGTGGGGTCAGTGGTGATATCCCTTTCCTCATTTCTTATTTTGTGTCTTTGCATCTGCTCTCTTTTTTGCTTTGCTAATCTCGCTAAAGGTGTGTCAACTTTATTGATCTTCTCAAAGAACCATCATTTGGTTTTGTTTATTTTTTCTAGTGCTTTCTTATTTTCTATCTTGTTTAGTGCTGTTCTAATCTTTGTTATTTCCTTCTTTCTAATTCCTTTGGGGTTAGTTTGTTGTTGTTTTTCCAATTTTTCCAAGTGTGCAATTAGATCTTTGATTTTTAGCTCTTTCTTCTTTTTTGATATATGCATTTATGGCTATGAATTTCCCTCTCAGTACAGCTTTTGCTGCATCCCATAGGTTTTGATATGTTGTGTTGTCATTTTTATTTGTTTCGAGGTAGTTACTGATTTCTTTTGAGATTTCCTCCTTTACCTACTGTTTGTCTAAGAGTATGTTGTTTAACTTCCATATCTTTCTGCCTAATCTGGTTATCTGGCCCTTACTGATTTCCAATTTCATTCCATTGTGGTCAGTGAAATTACCTTGTATAATCTCAATCTTTATGAATTCATTGAGATTTTTTCCTGTGGCCTAGCATGTGTTCTCTCTTGGAGTACAATCCATGTGCACTTGAGAAGAATGTATATCCCGCTGTATTTGGGTGTAGCATTCTGTATATGTCTATTAGGTCCAGATCCTCTAATGTATTATTCAGAGTCTTTGTTTCTTTATTGATTCTCTGTCAAGATGTTCTGTCTAATGGTGATAATGGTGTATTAAAGTCCTCCACTATAATTGTAAGGCATTTATTTCTCCACTTAGTTTTTCCAGTGTTTGCCTCATGTATTTTGAGGTTCCCTGATTAGGTGCATAAATGTTTATGATTGTTCTTTCTTCTTGAAAGATTACCTCTTTTACTAATATATAGTGTCTGAATTTGTCTCTTACAATAGTTTTGCATTTAAAGTCTATTTTGTCCGATATTAGTATAGCTACTCCTGCCCTTTTTTGGTTATTGTTTGCATGTGAAATTGTTTTCCAGCCAAATACTGACTTCTTAAGAGTATCAAGTGCTCCAGTCCATGAACACAAGATGTCTTTCCATTTATTTAAGTCTTCTTTGATTTTTCTCAAAAGTGTATTATAGTTTTTGGTGTACAAGTCTTTCATCTCCTTGGTTAAATTTATTCCTAGATATTTTGTCCTTTTAGGTGTTATTGTGAATGGAATTGTTTTCTTAATTACCTGTTCATTCCTAGTGTAAAGAAATGCAACTGACTCCTGCATTTTTATCTTGTATCCTGAAACATGGCTGAATTTGTTTTTTAATTCTAAAAGCTTTCTTATGGAGTGTTTGGGATTTTCTATATATAGGATCATGGTGTCTGCCAATAGGGATAATTTTCCTTCTTCCTTGCCAGTTTGGAAGTTTTATTTCTTTTTCCTGCCTGGCTAGAGCAGTACAAAGTTGAATAACAGAGAGTATCTTTGTCTTGTTCTTGATCTTAGGCAGAAAACTTTTCAGTCTTTCACCATTGAATATGTTAGCTGTGGATTTTTCATGTATGCCATGTATCATGTTGTGGAAATTACTGGCTATTCCTATTTTTCCGAGTGTTTTTATCATGAAGCATTATTGAGTTTTGTCAAATGCCTTTTATGCATCAATTTAAATGATCATATGTGTGTTTTTTCCTTCATTCTGTTAATGTGGTATATTACATTGATTGATTTTCATATGTTGAACCATCATTGCATTCCTGGAATAAATTTCACTAGATCATGGTGTAAACTTCTTTTACTATACTTTTGGATTCAGTTTGCCAGTATTTTATTGAAGGATTTTTGCATCTATATTCAAAAGGGATATTGGTGTATAATTTGCTTTTCTTGTGCTTTGTTTATCTGGCTTTGGTATTAGGGTGATGCTGGCTATAGATAACTTAGGAAGTGTTCCCTTCTATTCAATTTTTTGGAAGAATTTGAGCAGTATTTGGTGTTAATTCTTCTTGGAATGTTTGGTAAAATTCACCAGTAAAGCCAACTGGTCCTGGGCTTTTCTTTGTTGGGAGGTTTTTGATTAGTGATTCAGTCTCCATACTTGTTATAGCTCTTTTGAGATTTTCTGTTCCTTCTTGCATCCAATTAGGTAATTTATATTTTCTAGGAGTTCGTTGGCATATAATTATTCATAGTGCCCTCTTATAATCCTTTTTTTTCTGTAATGTTGGTAGTAATGTCTCCATGTTCGTTTTTTTTTCAATTCAATTTATTGAAACATATTCACAAACTATACAATCCATCTAAAGTGTACAACTAGTGGCTTTTGGTATAATCAGAGTTGTGCATATGTTGCTGCAGTCAATATTAGAGCAATTCCATTACACCAGAAAGAAAAGCTCCCTATCCCTTAGCAGTCACCACTCAATCCAATTCCATCTCTATAAATGTATTTGTATTTACATTTTGTATAGATGGAAACAAACAATATGTAGTACTTTGTGTCTAGTTTCTTTCACTTAGCACCTACAACTCCTCTTTTTTTGCAATTGATGGGAGAATATTAATATATTACTATTCACAACAGTTCTTGGTTTGCTTTAGTTGTATTTTGCCCAAATATCACCCTGTTATTAACATCTTGTAATAGTAATGTATATTTGTTCTGTTTCATGGCAAAACATTCTTATATTTGCACTATTAACCACACTCATTGTCCACAAGAGGGTTCACTATGCTATACAGTCCCATGTTTCATTCCTTTAGCTTTCCTTCTAGTGACATACACAAACTTAAACTTTCCCCTTCAGCCACTATCATGATTTCCAAACATTTACAAGCAACTTTATTACAAATTCTGCATAAATTAAGCCTCAGCTCCCCATTCTCTATTCTCATTCTATCTTCTGGAGACCAATATTCTAGCTAACTCCATGAGTTTGCTCACTATATTTAGTTCATGTTAGTGAAATCACAATATTTGTCCTTTTGTGTCTGGCTTAATTCACTCAACATAATGTCCTTAAGGTTCATCCATGTTGTCACATGCTTCATGACTTCATTTCTTCTACAGCTGAATAATATTCTATCGCACGTATATACCACAATTTGTTTATCCCTTACTTTCATTCTTGATTTTAGTTATTTGTGTCCTACCTTTTTCTTTGTCAGTCTAGCTAAAAGTTTATTGATTTATTTGATCTTTTTTAAAAAGCAACTTTTGGTTTTGTTGAGTCAATTGTTTTTAATTCTCTATTTCACTTATCTCTGCTCTAATCTTTACTATTTCCTTCCTTCTACTAACTTTGGGTTTAATTTGCTCTTCTTTTTCTAGTTTCTTTAGGTGTGAAGTTAGGCTATTGCTTCCTCATTTTTCTTCTATTTTAATGTAGGTATTTAGTGCTATAAAATTCCCTCAGCACACTGTCCTTGCTGCATCCCTTAAGTTTTGGTATGTTGTTTTTTCATTTTCATTAATCTCAAGACATTTCCTGATTTCTCTTGGTTGTTTAATTTAATAGCATGTTCTTTAATTTCCACATATTTGTAAATGTCCCAGTTTTCCTTCTATTATTAATTTCTAGCTTTATTCCATTTTGTCCAAGAAGATTCTGTGTATGATTTCAATATTTTAAAATTTATTAAAATTTTATTTGTAGCCTAGCATATCATCTACCCTGGAAAATGATCTTTGTGCACTTGAGAAGAATGTATAGTCTATTGTTGCTGGGTGAAGTGATCTAAATATGTCTATTTTGTCTAATTGGTTAATAGTGTTATTCATGACTTCTATTTCCTTATTAATCTTCTATTTAGATGTCTGTCAGTTATTGCAAGGGAGATATTGAAGTATGTAACTATTATTATATCTATTTCTCCCTTTAATTCTTTCAGTATTTGCTTCATATATTTTGGGGCTCTTTTGTTTGGTGCATTATATCTTCTCATGGGATTGAAACTTCTATCAATATATAATATCTTTCTTTATCTTGTATGATCTTTTTTTACTTAAATCTATTTTGTCTGACAATATAACCACTCCGACTCTATTTGATTGCTGTTTGCATGGAATGTCTTTTCATACCCTTTTACTTTCAACCTGAAATGAATTTCTTGTAGACAGCATATAGATGGATCATGTTTTTTCATCCAATCTGCCAATATCTGCCTTTTAGTAGAAGAGTTTAATACATTGTTGTTTGGGAAATGGATGTGGCTCAGGCAACTGGGCTCCCGCCTACCACATGGGAGGTTGCTGGTTTAGATCCTGGTACCTCCTAAAGAAGACAGCGAACTGGCGTGACTGGCAGGCGCAGCAAGCTGATACAAGAAGAGATGCAAGAAAAAAAAACCTAATGAAAGACACGACAAAGCAGGGAGCAGAGGTTCCTATTGCCTCCTAAAGAAGACAGTGAGCTGATGTGACCGGCAGGCATGGCAAGCTGACGCAACAAGATGATGCAACAAGGGACGCAGGGAGGAAAAACATAATGAGAAATACAACAAAGCAGGGAGCGCAGGTGGCTCAAGCAATTAGGCACCGCCCCCCCACATCAGAGATCCTGGGTTCAGCCCCTAGTGCCTCCTAAAGAAGCAAGGAAGACAAACAGACACAGCAAGTGAAAAACAGCAATGGTGTAGGGAGAAATAAATAAATAAAATAAATCTTAAAAAAAAAATACATTGTTTTTTAAGGTAATAACTGAGAAGAAAGGATTTACTCCTGTTATTTAGCTATTTGTTTTCTGTATTTCTTTCATGTTTTTTCCCTCAATTACTCCATTACTGGCTTTTTGTGTTTATGTGGGATTTTTGTGCTGTACCATTTTGATTCCCTTCTTTCCTTTTCTCTATATTTTTCAGTCATTTTATTAGTGGTTACCTTTGTAATTACAATTAACATCTTAAACTAATAACAACCAAGTTCAACTAGTACTAACCTAGATTCAGTAGTATACAAACTGTCTACTCCTATATATCTCCATCACTCCCATTTTATATTGTTATTGTCTCAGATTACATCTTTATACATTGTATGACCATTAACTTAGATTTTAATTATTATTATTTTACACATTTACCTTTTAAGTCATATAAGGAGGAAAAAGTAGTTACAAACCAAAACTATAATAATACAGGATTTTATATTTAGCCCAATGTTCTTTATTTCTTCTATGGCTTCTAGTGTCCTTTCATGTCATCCTGAAGGGCTCCCCTTAGCATTTCTTGTAGGGCAGGTCTTCTGGTAATCAACTCTTTCTGCTTTTGTTTATCTGTAAATGTCTTAATTCCGCCTTCATTTCTGAAGGATAATTTTTTCCAGATATAGAATTCATTGTTGACAGTTTTTTCTTTACAGATTTTAAATATGTCATCCACTGTCTTCTAGTCTCATGGTTTCTGTTGAGAAATTTTCTTTTAGTCTTATTGAGGATCCCTTGTATGTGACAAGTTGCTTCTCTCTTGTTGCTTTCAATATTTTCTTTTTGACTTTGGATTTTGACAGTTTTGCTATAATGTGTCTTGGTTTAGATCTCTTAGAGTCTATCCTGCCTGGATTTTGAGCTTCCTAGATGTGTATATTCATGTCTTTCATGATATTTGGGAAGTTCTCAGCCATTATTTCTTCAAATCCTTTCCTGCCACTTTCTTTTTCTCTTGTCCTCCAGAGACTCCAATGATGTGTGTGTGTTTATGGTTGATGATACCAACAGGTCCCTCAGACTCTGTACATTTTTTCCCCCTTTGCTCTTCACATTGTATAATGATAAGTCTTAACCTCAGGTTCACAGATTCTTTCTTTTGCCTGTTCAAATGTGGTATTGAATTCCTCTAGTGAGTTTTTCATTCCACTACTATATAGAATTGTTTCTTTTACAGCTTGAATTTCTGTTTGCTTCCTTTTTATAGTTTCTATTTATTTTCAGACAATGTTTTCATAATTCCCTTTACTTCTTTGTATATGGATTCCTTTGGCTCATTGAACATATTTAAAAGAGTTGACTTAAAGTTTTTGATTGATAGTTCCAATGTATGAGCTTCCTCAGGGATGATTTCTGGAAAATTCTTTTTTTCTTGTGACTGTGCCATACTTTCCTGTTTCTTTGTGTGTTTTGTAGTTTTTTTGTTGTTGTTGAGAACTGAATTTTCTGAGTATTATGGTGTTATAGCTCTGGAAATCTAGTTTTCCCATTCCTCTGGGATTGCTAGGTGGTGTTGTTTTTTTCTTGGTGGGGGCTGGAGCCATCAATTTGTGACTTTTCTAAACTATTTTTGCTCCCAAATGGGGAATGGAATGAGAAAAAACAAAAAAGAATAAGAAAGAGCTGCTGCTGTTGCCTGTGGAATAATGGCCACCCTCAAATCTGGCCCCCCAGCAATCTGAAATGGTTAATCAAAAGCAGTAATCAGCAATGAGACCACATATCTCTGGATATTAGAGGACTAGGTCTTTATAGCCTACCCTGGCACCAGCAGGCAGCATTAGGAACCTGAGCTGCAGTCCTCACTTCTTCTGCCACATGATTGGTAGATGGGAAGATGGTAGCAGCTACACTAAGGGTGAAATTTACCCATGCCACAATTTATCAGCCTTTTTGTCCAACTCTTCCCTGGATGCTGCAGAGTGTTCCACTAGACTCTAGAGTTCCAAAATAGTTGATTCAGACTGCTCCTGCCAGTCAATAGTTGTTTTGGTGGGGGAACTGATTCCTGTAGCTACCAACTCTGCCATCTTCCTACAATCATCTCTACCCTTTATGTAATTTTAAGCAAGTTATTTATCCTCTCTGTGCCTCAGTTTCTTCATATCTAAAATGAAGGTAATAATGCAAATATTCTCACTGTCCTGATCTTGTGATAATCAGGGTAGGCTAAACATTCTCTATATTAGAAACCATGCATGTGTCCCCAGATCTAGTTTTTCTCCCTAGGTCTGGTTTTTAGAATGCTGGTGATAAACTAAACCTGATTTATATATGACCATCCTGTATGGGAAAAGACTATAACTTTGAGTATCTTTGGTCAACCTTGAGAGATATAGCAGGGGGATGGATGTGGCTCAGGTGGTTGGGCATCTAACTCCCATATGGAGGGACCTGGGTTCAACCCCCAGACCTCCCGGTAAAAATTTTAAAAAGAAAAATACAGAAGGTGTGTGGGCTACAGGCCCCATGAGCAGGTGAGCCACCAGGCCCCGCAAGCAGGTGAGCCACCAGGCCCCGCAAGCAGGTGAGCCACCAGGCCCTGTGAGCGGGTGAGCCGTCAGGCCCTGTGAGCGGGTGAGCCGTCAGGCCCCGAGTGCCAGTACACCACCAGGCCCCACAAGCCATGCAGCAAGATGATGATGTAACAGGAGAGTGACACAAGGGAAAGCCAAGATGAGATGCACCAAAAAACCAATAACTAAGGTGGTGCAGGTGGTATGCCTCTCTCCCACATCGGAGGTTGTGAGGATTGAATCCCAGTGAAGACAGGAGGAGAAGGATGATGTATTAGTCAGCCAAAGGGGTGCGTTTGCAAATATACCAATAATTGGTTGGTTTTTATAAAGGGCATTTATTTGGGGGTAGAAGCTTACAGTTACCAGGCCACAAAGCGTAAGTTTCTTCCCTCACCAAAGTCCATTGCCACGTGTTGGAGCAAGACAGTTGCCGACGTTTGCCAGAGTTCAGGCTTGTTGGTTCCTCTCTTCCTGGGGCTCTGTTTCTCTCTGGGCTTAGCTCCTCTGTTTCCTCCACAAGGTCAGCTGTAGACCATGAGGCTCTCTATGCTTTGCGTCTCTCCACAAGGCCAGCTGTAGACTATCAAGTGAAAGGCTTACTTCTCTTCTCCCAGGGCCTTCTCTCCAACATCAAAACTCCAGCATCAAAACTGCTTCTCAAATCTGCTTCTCAAATCTGCTCCCTCTGCCCTTTGCCTTGCCTTTTATATTCGATTCCCCCACCCACCAAGGGGTGGGGCTCAATGCCCTACTGATGTGGCCCAGTCAATACCCTAATCATAACTTAATCATGCCCAGATGAACAGATCAGTTTACAAACATGATTCAATATCGATTTTTGGAATTCATAATTACATCAAACGGCTTCAAATGAGAAGAGAGGGCAGGAAACGGACACAGAGAGTTGCTCAGCGAATGGATACAGAAACAGCAAAAACGGTGTGTGGGGGGGTGAAAATGGATGAAAGTAAGTAAAATAAATAAATCCTTAATGTATAGGGGAGGAAGATACGGACTATAGTTAGTAGTAATACTTTGACGATGCTCTTTCATGATTTGTTAACAAATGTTTCACAACAATGCAGGATGTGGTGTTTGTGTGGGCGGGGTGATGTGTGGGAGCTCCAGTTTCCAATTATAGTTTCTTCATTTACTTCTAAGGCATCATAGAAAGTCTCTTTAGCATCCATATTACTATCAACAGTCTCATTAAAGTGATCTAGGCCTTTTCCATCAAGCTTTTCACAATTCCTCCAAAAAATACCCCTTACCCATTTATAAAACCGTTCCAACATTTTGGTAATTGCAAAAGGCACTCACCCCACTCCTCGGTACCAATTCTGTTTTGGTCAGCCACAGGCATGCCTTTTGAAATATACCAAAGATTGGTTGGTCTTTACAAAGGGTATTTATTTGGGGTAGAAGCTTACAGTTACCAGGCCACAAAGCATAAATTTCTTCCCATACCAAAGTCCATGTCCTGGAGCAAGATGGCTGCCGACGTCTCCAGGGTTCAGGCTTCTGGATTCCTTTGTTCCCGGGGCTGCGTTTCTCTCCAGGCTTAGCTTCTGTTTCCTTCATGAGTTCAGCTGTAGAGCATGAGGCTTTCTATGCATTGCGTCTCTTCACAAGGCAGCTGTAGACTATCGGGCGAACGGCTCACTCCAGCATCAGAACTGCTTCTCAACTCTCCTTCTCCAATTCTCTGCTTCTCTCAATCTGCTTTTCTCAATCTGCTTCCTCTGCTGCCTCTTGTCTAGCCTTTTATACTTGAGACCACGCCCACCGAGGGGTGGGGCTCAACATCTCACTGACGTGACAGTTAACGCCCTACTCATAACTTAATCATGCCCAGATGAACAGATTAGTTTACAAACATAATCTAATCTATATTTTTGGAATTCATAATTAAATCAAACTCAAACCATTACAGATGCCATAGACGAATTCATCATTACTTCTGATTGGTGGGTAGACTAGAACTAGATGATCTTCAGGATTCCTTTAGCCTTGATATTTTATGATTTTATGCACAAGAAAATTATGGGTTATTTGTAATGGAATATACAAAGAGAATTATATATAAACACAATGATGTTCAAACCTTGTCTCCATGTAGATTACATTTTATTTGAAGGAGCAACACACATTTTAGAAGTTTAAGATGATATTAGGATGAAGTCACAATCAAAGAGTGTCAGAGGGCTGATTATGATTGATAAGTTAATGGTAAGAAGAGTGGTTTTCAACCTTTAATGTCTTATAAACTGCCAGTCAATCTTACAGAACCAGGGTGTCATGATAACAGAAAAAAAAGAGACATATTTATAATTTTGTATGTAATTATATTGGTTATTTATATTAAATATAAAGAGCTTAAAAATTTTAACAATAATGTCAAAGTTTATTAAATAAACTTCTAGCGGGCAAAGATAGGAGAGTCCACATGCTGCATTGAGATTCCAAGGGTAGAACAAAGGTGACTGATGATTGCAATAAGATAAGGTTGTCTTTATAAATTTGTAAAGTTTTTTTCCACATTAGAAATTATGACTACCAGGTCTGGGATGACATCAAAACTGGTATTTGGTAAAATTAGATCATTTTTTTCATTCATGATTAAGAGTCTTGTTCACATCTTTTTATATTTTAAAGTAATGGAGTCAAGCTTAATAATTTAATGGAGACCAATTTATGAAACTTTGGACTCATCATGGCAATTCCCGAATAAAATGACTATCAATAAACTGGTTATTTAGTCATAACTCTTGATATCAGTGGGGGGAGAAAAGGAGGGAGTTGTGAGGGTTTGCTACTTGAATCAACTTTTCATTGCCATGGACCCTAGAAAAGGAAATCACAAAGCAAAAATTTTGCTGTGTTGACTCAGCAGCCAATCTGTTTTGTTGGTTGAACCGTAGAGTGAATATGGACACCTCAGGCTAGAATAGCTTGGTGATACTTGATGGCTCTCTAACCATAAAGGCCCTCCAACTATGTCTACCTGCTCACCAGGCATCTTTTGACTATCAGTTGGCTTCCCTTTTGACATGCCTATTGAGAATGTCTAAATTTCTTATTATATTATAAATAATATTCATTGCAGGGACACTAGATATCAATCTGAAATTCTTTTTATATTATTCTTGAATACCAAATAACAGTTTGAAAAAAATTGGATGTCTCTTTCCTTATCAGAAAATGTGGGGGGTAGATTAACTCATCTCTAAAGAGTTCCTTAGTTCCAAAATTCTGTAGCTTTATAAAATTAATTTAGTCCTAATGAAACTATTGAAATTATTTTGTCTGGGTCTGGTACAAAATATTTAATGACATGTAAGGATGTTCATACTACAGCATTAAAATAAAAAATAGAATTTTAAAATAGATGTATATGGTTTGATCCCATAATGTGTATTGTATGCAAATATGTATATGTATTTATAAACACATACACATATAAACTTAGATAAAGTATTATATTGATGATTGGTTGCAATTGATTATCCTCCCTGGGTAGAAGATTACAGGTGATTTTTGTTTTCTTCTCCATAATAACTTAGGTTAATTTTTATGGGAAATAACATATAAATCTAGAAAAATAAAATGTCTTTATTTTGTAAATTGTTTTAATTCAGCATTCTATGAAACCTAATACACTGAAGGAAGATCCAACAAGGGACCTGAAACTGCTTCTCCAAGAGTTGAGAAGTGTAATCAATGAGGAACCCTCTGTGTCTCTGAGCAAGACTGAGGATGACGGGAGAACAGCATCTCTAGGAGCCCTGTACGTGGCTAAGATTGATGTGTACTTCAGAATGTGAGAGCTTCTCTCATGAGTGGTTTGCCATTAAGTTGTCCATGTGTTATTCTCTGAGAGGTTCAGTTTAAAAATAAGTTTGAAGAGTATCTCATGTTACCAGGGGAAAAAGTATGTGAGTGAAGGACTATATAGCAAAAATAAAACAACTTTACAACATCGAGAAAATAATGTCATTCTCTTCAGAAAGTTATATTTTATGGTAATTTATAACTCCCAACAGACTTCCCATCCATTATCTTATTTATCACAACAACCCTTCAAGACAGGCAAGGCAGGTTTTATTAATCCCATTTTACAAATGAGAAAAACACCACGTTTCAAAAGGTTAATTGACTTGCTTGCAGCCACACAGTTCAATGGTAGAACTAAAACTAGAACCCTGGCAACTACATAATTTTCCAGGTGGAAGCTTATAGGAAAGGCCTTGGTGATCTAGGCATTTGTGTCACTGATTTATGCCAAATTAATTAAAGGTCAGATCCATAAAGGATTCAGCCAGTTCACCAGCCCTTGCCTATATAAACCTGCAGAAATCAATGAGGTTCTCTTATTCCTTTGAAATAATATTTTACTTTTGCTGTGTACTATTATTTAGATTCACTTATCTTAAAGCATTTTAATGTGTTTTATATCGTTAGTGCTATAATAATCCCTTATTGTAATGCTGATATTCTGGTTATGTGGCAAATACTTAAAGTACTGCTTTCTGAAAAAAATACATGTAAATATACTCTAGTTCTTTAAGATATTCAGTTTTAAATATTAACCCCAGGTACCAAAATATTAGCTGGACTTATCTATTTGTTATTAATAATAATATAAATAGTAATGGTAAAATATTAGTAACAACCCAGTTTCCTAGGACAGCATTGCATTCTCTGACCACATGACAAAAGCATTCCATTGGCCACCCCATTAAAGAATACTTAAATTTGCCCAGCACTCTTATATTTGTCATAATTCTATAATGTACCTTCTAAACCAGGTAATAATATTAACCTCATTGGACAGATGAGATAATTTAGGCCTAGATAGACTTGCCTCCTTCTGAAGCAAAGAGGCAAAGCGAGAGGTAAAATTCAGAGCCCCTGGCTCCCAGCACTTATCATTCCATGAGGTTATCATGGCTTCACTGATCAGGTTTCCATCACTTCAACCACTGTTTCACAGACTTGATAATGGGTTTGAACTGTATTGGATATATTAAGCATTGCCTTAAGGTGCTTATATTAATTTACTCTCATTAGTTAGTCCTACCAATGAACTTGTCACTGAAGCCTACATTCAGCCTCAATCTTTTAGGAGTCCACAGAAGGAAAAAGTGTCTGTGTTGATGAACTATAGAGGTGACCCTTTACAAAATTTGCTTGGAGACCCAAAATCTACTGTTGTGGCTTTTAAAAAATGTTAAATACATATGAGCTATTGATTATTCTAAAAATACATGGAATCTGGATATTGTACTTTATGTAATTAACTGAGAGTTATATTTGTCCATACAGTGATGATAGAGTAAGAGATTGCATTACTGATTCAAGCCTGAGGTCAGAGATATGCCATAGGTAAGAAGAGATTCTGAAATTAATTAATTATCCAAGATAGTTATGTGGCCAGTTAATTTAGACAGTTTACAAGGGAATCAATGGGTATATTGGGTTCTTTGAAGAAAAGCTATTACATTGTTAAACAGAAACTAAAAAAGGATTTCAATGAAAACTACTAAGGAAATTTACTTCCTGGAAATTAACTTGGTAGGCATTTTTTTTCTTATTTTAAATTTTGTCATTTAAATGATGTTTACCCATATAATTTTACCCATAGCATATGGTATGCCGTAACAAAAATGGAGGATATTTTCTACATTTATACATATTTAAAATGACTTACATAACTTCTGAGAGAAGGATGTCTCAGAAAGAAATGATAATAACCTCAATATATGATTGTAAGAACCTTGCTGAAAACACTATTTCCATCAATAATTGAATAACTAAATTTTTACATGAAATCATAGTAAGGATGAACATAAAGAATGAAATCCATAACCCCAAATAAGAGTCCAAATAAAGGTAATTTCTAGAACTGAATTAACCCCCCAAGGAAAAGGAAGGGGTGCTAATATTAATTTGTTACTCATTTAAGACAATGTCTATTGCATTGAATACTCGGTCCCTCAGTCTGACATTGCTTGTCACCAGCTTGCTTGAGTGCATAGTTGTTTATTATGTACTAATCAAGTCAGATGACTCCTGATTCCTAAAATAAGTTCATTTCTTTTTTGAATTCAAGCTTTTCTCCATACTCCTTCTACCACCTGAAGGATCCAGTGTCCCAGTCTCACTCTTTTGAATCTGTGTCTATCTAAAGTGATGTTCAGGAACTGGCTGTAGCTCAATTGGTAGGGCTCCGGTTTACCACACTGTAGGCCCCAGGTTTGGTTCCTGGGGCCTCCTCGAGTGGGCAGACCACCTCAAGAAGGCAAGCCGCCGTGGGCAGGGCAAGCCCCCGTGAGCAGGGCAAGCCGCCGCAAGCAGGCAGGCCACCGCACGGAGAGCTGACTCGGCGGGTCGCCACAGCAGGGGGAGACAAGCAGACACAGAAGAACACAGAAAATGAACACAGCAAGAACAAGCAGAAGGGGGGGGGTATATAATAAATAAATAATAAATCTTAAAAAATAATCATGTTCAGAGGAACCCTTTTATTTCATCAAGTTAATGCTCACGATCTAGCTAGCTAGCAATCAGATATCATCTCACCCTATAAAAGATTAAATTATGTGTTATAAGCCTTCACTGCATTGTAAGAAAATACAGTTACTTTATCTTTAATTTCTCCCATCCCTCTACCAACAGAAGCACCTCAGTAAGGGAATCCACTGAAGGCAGCAAATCAAGTGACACTCTTAGCAGGTGAGAAATTACCTTACCACCTCCCAATTTTCAAAATGTCACTTTTTACTACAGTTCATTCATTAATTGAAAAGATCTTTACTGCCAACAATGTGCCATGCACTGTGCTAGACCCTGATAATATAACAGTGAGCAAAACCAACAAGAGTCCCTTCCTCAAGTTACTTAAACAGTCATAAAGTCTGTTTGTTGGCTGCCTGGGCAAAAACTTATTTTTACCACCTACAAAACAGAGATATCAGCGTCCTGTTAAATATTATAGGATATAAAAATGAGTTCTGCTATGAAAGTTCCAGTTAGGCAGAGCCTCATTCATTACTGTATCTCTTCATCACCAAGCACGATGCCTGCCACATAGTAGCCATTCAGTAAATATTTGTTTAGTGAATGAATGAAGACAATATTATAAGTATTTTCTTACTGTCTCTGTTACTTGATCAGTGAACTTGAATCTTTCCAAACATATCTTTTCTTAGCCTAAAACAAAAGACTTTTTAATTTTCCTTTCGCCTGGAGATATAATGCAAATTGTACCTATTAATAATAATCACAACTATCTACTGCATGGTTTTTTTTAACATACTTTTTTTATTTTTTAAAAAAGATACTTAGATTACATAAATATTACATAAAAAATAAAGGGGATTCCCATATGCCCCGCTCCCTACCCCTCCCACATTTTCCCACATTAACAACATCTTTCATTAGTGTGGTACATTTGTTGCAATTGATGAACACATTTTGGAGCATTGCCACTAAGCGTGGATTATAGTTTACATTGTAGTTTACACTCTCTCCCACACAATTTTGTAAGTTGTGGCAAGATATATAATGGCCTGTATCTGTCATTGCAATGTCATTCAGGGCAATTCCCAAGTCCCGAAAATGCCCCCATATTACACCTATTTTTCCCTTTCCCTCTGCTCAGAACCTCCAGTGGCCACTGCCTCCACATCAATGATGTAAGTTCTTCCATGGTGATGCCCACTCCAACTCTAATAGAGAAGGGGCTTAGATCCCATGGGGCAGATGGATGGGACTATCTTGCTTGCAGTTGCAGACTCTCTGTTCCTTGGGATGTGTGTTGCCTATCATCATCTCCTTGTTAGTTGTCCTGGGTGAGTCCAATGAACTGGAGAGTAGGTGTTGCAACTCTACTGAGATTCAGGGCCCAGCTGGCACATGGACAGCCCAAAGATTTAAGTCTCTTGGACATACACCTATCAACTCTAGTACTAAGTATAGGTTCAAATAGAAGGGGCGGAAGAGCTATGCATAGGGAAACCACAACTAAGTCCAATTCTTTACACTGGGGGGCATAAATTTCAAGGTAGGGCCCACTGACAGGACACCAAACTCCTGAGCTGTCTGCCCTGCCTAGTGTCTGGATGTCTAGGATGTCAGGAGCCCTGCTATTTGAGGCAATGTTTACTTTGGCATTCACTGAAATCCTGCTGAGACATGCATAAGCGTAACCTCTGGAATGACCTCCCAACTCACTTTGAAGTCTCTTAGCCATGTAAACTTATTTTTCTTTACCTTTTCCCCCTTTTGGTCAAGGTCTTTTTCCAGTTGCATTGCTAGTTGGTGCTTGGTAGTAATCCCTCGGTGCCAGGGACGTTCATCCCCAGCAGGCATGTCCCACACTGGGGGAGAGGTAATGCATTTATTTGCTGAGTTCAGCTTAGAGAGAGGCCACATTTGAGCAACAAGGAAGCTCTAAGGAGGTGACTCTTAGGTACCCTATTACACTAGGCTAAGTTTCAATTTCAAAAGAAAAGGTTCATAAGTACAGTCATCAATATCAAGAGCCTGTCAATGGACTATCCTCTTTCACTAGTCACTGCCCCTGTACTTGAAGGATTCTTGCTGTTCCATTAGAGAATGTGGCAGAGCTCCCCAGGATGGGAATTCGATATTCTTTTGGTTATTGTGTGAATCTCCACCCACTGTGACAATGCCCCATGAACACTTGAACACATTTATATGCCTTATAGGTACTACTGCATGTTTTTATTCTTAATATTTTCCAAATCTTTTAGATGTACCTCATTTAGTCTCTCTAATCTATTAGGTGGACATTATTATTCCCATGTATAAATTAGGAAATGAAGCCTCAGATTGCTTAAGCAGGTTGTCAAAGGTCACACAGCTTGTAAACAGTAGAGTGCAGATTTGAACCCAGGTCTGGCTGGCTCTGGAGTTCATGCTTATGACCCCTCTTGTGCCTTGATGCCTCTGGGTATCCACAGCAAACCACCTGGAAAAGAGCCCAACTCCAAGAATGGGGCAGAGAGGAGCTACTTCTCTGAGATAACTGATGTTCTACTGTAGAGTTTCTCCATGGCTAGAAAAATCTGTTACAGAGGGATTGCACACATGTCAACAGCAGTACTAGTCTGGGCTGGTTGTGCAGAGAGATTGCTGCTGGGCTCTTTTTTTAAAAAAACAAATCAATTTTCTGATGTATATTAATAAATCATACAATTCATCCAAAGTGTACAATCAATGGTATTTGGTATAATTACATAGTTGTTCATTCATCAATTCAATCATAATTAGAACACTTTCATTATTTCACTAATAATAAAAAATAAAAAACAGAAAAAACAAGAAAATTCTTCACCTCTCCATGTCTCTATGTTTTCCCAGCTGTACATAGCTGCTATTTCAGGCTATTCTTGCACAATTATTTATTTATTTATTTATTTATTTACTTACTTATTTATTTAGCAGTTTTATTGAGATATATTCATATAACATGATCTATCTAAAGTATATGAGCAGCTTTTGGTATAATCAAAATGTTGTGTATTCATCATCACAAAAATTGACTTATATTTACATTTTATATAAAGGGAATTATACAACATGTTACACAATGTATTTAATTCATAGTAGCACAATCATATAGTATTTGTCCTTTTGTGTCTGGCTTGTTTCACTCAACATAATGTCCTTGAGGTTTATCCATGTTGTCATATGCTTTACTACTTCATTTCTTCTTACAGCTTCATGATATTCCGTCGTGTGAATACTCCACAGTTTATCTATTCATCAGTTGATGGATACCTGGGTTGTTTCCAACATTTGGCAATCATGAATGATGCTGCTATAAACATCATGTGCAGATGTCTATTCGTGTTATCAGTTCATCTGGGTATATACTCAGTAATAGTATTGTAGGGTCACATGACATCTATATTCAACTTCTTTAGGAACTTCCAAACAGTCCTCCACAGAGGCTGCACATTTTACATTCCCACCAACAGTGAATAAGGGTTTCTACTCTCTGCATCCTCTCCCACATTTGTATTTCTCTGTCTTTTTAATAGTGGGCATTCTGATGGGTGTGAAATGATATCTCATAGTTTTGATTTGCATTTCCCTAATCATTGGTGATATTGAACATGTTTTCATGTGTGTGTGTTTTTTTGTCATTTTGTATTTCTTCTTTGGCTGTACATCTATTCAATTCTTTTGCCCATTTTTTAAGCAGGTTGTTTGTCTTTTTATTGTTGAGTTGTAACATCTCTTTATATATCCCGGATTTTAAACCCTTATTGGACATGTGATTTCCAAATATTTTCTCCCATTGGGTCGGCTGCCTTTTCACCCTTTTGACAAGGTCCTTTGAGATGCAAAAGTTTTTAATTTTGAGGAAGTCTTATTTATCTATTTTTCCTCTTGTTGCACTTGCAAGAAACCACCACCTACCACCTACCACAAGGTCTTTAAGATGGTTACCTACATTTTCTTCTAGTAGTTTTATGTACCTGGCTTTTATATTTAGGTCTTTGATACATTTTGAGTTGATTCTCATATAGGGTATGAGATAGGGGTCCTCTTTCTTTCTCTTGGTTATAGATATCCAGTTCCCCCAGCACCCTTTGTTTAAGAGACTGCTTTGTCCTGTTAACATGGACTTTGTAGGTTTGTCAAAAACCAGTTGGCTGTAGAGGTGAGGGTTTTTTTCTGGACTGTCAATTCTATTCTACTGATCAATTTGTTATCTTTATGCCAGTACCATGCTGTTTTGACCACTGTAGCTTTATAGTATGTTTCAAGGTCAGACAGTAAAATTCCTCCCTTGTCACTCTTCTTTTTCAAAGGTTTTTGGCTATTCAGGTGAAGTCTCCCTTCCAAATGAATTTGGTAGTTGCATTTTCTATTTCTGTAAAGTAGGATGCTAGAATTTTGATTGGTATTGCATTGAATCTATAAATCAGTTTGAGTAGGATTGACATCTTCATGAAATTTAGTCTTCCAATCCATGAACACAGATGTCTTTCCATTTGCTTAGGTCTTCATTGATTTCTTGTCACATTGTTTTGTACTTTTTTGCATATAGGTCCTTTACTTCTTTGGTTAAATTGATTCTCAGGTATTTGAGTCTTTTTGTTGCTATTGTAAATGGAATTTTCCCCCGATTTCCTCCTCAGATTGTTCAGTACTAGTGTACAAAAACATTACTGATTTTTGCGTGTTGATCTTGTATTCTGTCACTTTGCTGAATTCATTTATTAGCTCAAGTATCTTTGTTGTAGACATTTCAGAATTTTCAAATATAGGATCATGTCATCTGCAAATGAAGTTTTACTTCCTTTTTTCCTATTTGGATGCCTTTGATTTTTTTTCTTGTCTAATTGCCCTAGCTAGACAATGGTACAATGTTGAATATAACATTGGTGACAGAGAGCATCAATGTCTTGTTCCCGATCTTAGAGAGAAAGCTTTCAACCTTTTCTCACTGTGTGCGATGTTGGCTCTGGGTTTTTCATATATGCCTTTTATCATTCTGAGGAATTTTCCTTCTATTCCTATCTTTTGAAGTGTTTTTATCAAGAAAGGATGCTGGATTTTGTCAAATGCCTTTTCTGCAACAATTGAGATTATCGTGATTTTTTTCTATTTGTTAATGTAGTATATTACATTGATTCATTTTCTTATGTTAAACCTTCCTTGCATATCAGGAATAAATCCCAATTGGCCATGATGTATAAATCTTTTGATATGCTGTTGGATTCTATATACAAGTATTTTGTTGAGAATTTTTGCATCTATGTTCATTAGAGAGAATAGTCTGTCATTTTCTTTTTTTTTTAAGATTTGTTTTATTTATTTTTTTCTCCCCACCCCCTCATTGTTTGCATTTGCTGTGTCTGTTTGTGTGTGCTGGTCTTCTTTTTAGGAGGCACTGGGAACCAAACCTGGGACCTCCGATGTGGGAGGGAGGCAACTAATCGCTTGAGTCACCTCTACTCCTTGCTTTGTTGTGTCTCTCATTATGTTTTCCTCATTTCTTTTGTGTCATCTTGCATCAGCTTGCTGCACCAGCCCATCATGTCAGCCCATTGTCTTGCTCATCTTCTTTAGGAAGCAATGGGAACTGAACCTGGGACCTACCATGTGATAGATGGGAGCTCAGTCACGTGAGCAACTTCCGCTTCTCCGTTTTCTTTTTTTGTAGTGCCTTTATCTGGGTTTGGTGTTAGGGTGATGTTGGTTTCATAAAATGTGTTAGGTAATTTTCCCTCCTCTTCAATTTTTTGGAAGACTGTAAACAGGATTTTTTAATTCTTCACTAAATGCTTGGTAGAATTCACCCATAAAGCCATCTGGTCCTGGACTTTTCTTTGTTGGGAAATTTTTGATGATGGATTCAATCTCTTTAACTGTGATTGGTTTGTTAAGTTCTTGTGTTTCTTGTAGTGTCAGTGTAGGTTGTTTCTCTCTTTCTAAGAATTAGTCCATTTCATCTAGGTTGTCTAGTTTGTTGGCATATAGTTTTTTCTAATATCCTCTTATGATCCTTTTTATTTTAGTGGAGTCAGTCATAACTTCCCTTTCATTTCTGATTGTATTTATTTGTATCTTCTCTATTTTTCTCTTTGTTAATCTAGCTAGGGTTTTGTCAATTTTATTGATCTTCTCAAAGAACCAGCTTTTGGTTTTGTTGATTTTCTCTTTTTTTTTTTTCCTCAATTTCATTTATTTCTGCTCTTATCTTTATTATTCCTTTCCTTCTGCTTGCTTTGGGATTGGTTTGCTGTACTTTTTCTAGTTTCTCCAGTTGCTATATTAGATCTTTCTTTTTAGCTTTTTCTTCTTTTTTAATATAGGCATTTAGTGCTATAAATTTGCCTCCCAAGGCTGCTTTCGCTGTATCCCATACATTTTGATAAGTTCTGTTCTTGTTTTCACTTGTCTCAATATATTTACTGATTTCAATTACAATTTCTTCTTTGACCCACTGATTATTTAGGAATGTGTTGTTCAGCCTGCATGTATATACTAATTTACCTCTTTCCTGTCTATTATTGATTTCCAGTTTCATTCCATTATGATCTGAGAAAGTGCTTTGTATAATTTCAGACTCTTTATATTTATGGAGAGCTGCAGTGTGACATAGCATGTGGTCTATCCTGGAGAAAGATCCATAAGCACTTGAGAAGAATGTATAACCCACTGAGTTTGGGTGCAGTGTTCTGTATATGTCTGTTAGGTCTAACTCGTTTACCATATTGTTCATGTTCTCTGTTTCCTTGTTGATCTTCTGTCTATTGTTCTATCTAATGATGTGAGTGGTGTGTTGAAGTCTCCAATGACTATTGTAGAAATGTCTATTTCTCTCTTCAGTTTTGCCAGAGTTTGCCTCATGTATTTTGGGGCACCCTGGTTAGTTGCATTAATATTTATAACTATTATATCTTCCTGGTGGATTGTCCCTTTTATTAATAAACAATGGCCTTCTGTATGTTGTATAACTTTTTTGCATTTAAAATCTGTTTTGTCTGATATTAGTGTAGGTATTCCTGCTGTTTTTTGGTTACTGTTTGCATGGCGTATCTTTTTCCAACCTTTCACTTTCAGCTAGTTTGTATCCCTGGGTCTAATGTGAGTCTCTTACAGGCAGCACATGGATGGCTCATGTTTCTTTATCCATTTTGTCAGCCTATATCTTTTTTTTAAAGATTTATTTTATTTATTTATATCCCCCCCCCTCATTGTTTGTGGTTGCTGTCTGCTGTCTGTGTCCATTTGATGTGTGCTCTCTGTGTCTGCTCATCTTCTCTTTAGGAAGCACCAGGAACTGAACCTGGGACCTCCCATGTGGAAGAGAGGTGCTCAATCACCTGAGTTACCTCAGCTCCCTGGTTTGTTGTGTCTCTCATTGTCTTTCCTCTTTGTGTCTCTTTTTTTGCATCATCTTGTTGCGCCAGCTCACCTTCTCCAGGAGGCACCGGGAACCGAACCCGGGAACTCTCATGTGGTAGGCGGAAGCCCAATCACTTCAGCCACATCTGCTTCCCAGCCTATAGCTTTTAATTGGTGGGTTTAATACATTTGCATTCATTGATTTATTGTAAATGCATTATTTACTTCCACCATTTTATTCTTTGGTTTTCATATGTCATATCTTATTTTTGTCTGCTTTTACTCTTTTAGTTATCCTTTCTGCTATTCTTTCTTCTATACTCTCCTCCAAGCCTCTCTCTCCTGTCTTCTTCTTTCAGGCTGTAAGCCTTCCTTTAATATTTCCTGCTAGGGTGGATTCTTTTTTACGAACTCTCTTAGTTTCTCTTTGTTTGTGAATATTTTATACTCACCTTAATATATTTGAAGGACAGTTTTGCTGGATAAAGTATTCTTGGCTGTCAGGTTTTCTCTTTCAGTATCCTAATTGTATCATACCACTGTCCTCTTGCCTCCCTGGTTTCTGATGAGAAATCTACACTAAGTCTTATTGGGCATTCCTTGTATGTGATGGTTTGCTTTTCCCTTGCTGCTCTAAGAATTTTCTCTTTATCTTTGACATTTGATCTTCCAAGTAGTATGTGCCTTGGAGTAGGTCTATTCATATTTATTCTGATTGAGGTATGCTTCATTTCTTGGACATGTAAGTTCATTTCTTTCATGAGAGTTGGGAGGTTTTCAGCTATTATTTCCCAAATACTCTTTCTGCCCCTTTTCCCTTCTCTTCTTCTGGAAGCCCCATGACATGTATGTTTTGCTTTTCATGTTGTCATTCAACTCCGTGAGCCCCTACTCAATTGTTTCCATTCTTTTCTCTCTGTTCTTTTCTCTCTTCAATTTCAGCTGTTCTGTCTTCAGTATCACTTATTCTTTCTTCTATCATTTCTATTCTGCTTTTTCATGGCACTAATGTGTTGGGTATTTTTTTTAAGATTTATTTTATTTATTTATTCCACCCCCCCCCCATTGTTTGTGCTTGCTGTCT
>PVKH010002977.1:0-25878 GCA_004027955.1 Chaetophractus vellerosus | reverse complement strand
AAATAAATCTTTAAAAAAAAAAAGAAACTACACCCAAGAAGCCTCAACTACACCAGACCTGACTTTGATGATGAGAATCTGGACTTCAAATTGATGCTGTAATGAGATGAGATTTGGGGGGACTTTGGGAGAAGGTGAGTGTATTTTGTTTGTGAGAAGGGTCTGAGTCATGGGAGACTACATGTTGGACTGTGGTAGCCAGCCTCCACAATGGCCCTCAATTATCCTTGCCCACTGGTATTCACACCCTGTGTAGCCCCCTCCCACGCTATGTCACAGTTGGTCTGTGTGACTATGAACACATGGCAGAAGTGATGGTATGTCAGTCCTGAGATTAGGCTGTAAAAAAGGCTGTGGCTTCCATCTAGGTGTCTTTCTCTATATCCAGCTCTTGGCTCACTCCCTGTTGGAGAAAGCAATCTGCCATGCTGCCTAAGGGGAGCCCCACCTAGGAGAAAACTAAAGCCTCCAGCGGAAGGCCAGATAAAAACTATGTCCTGTTAGCAACTATGTGAGTGAGAGTGAAAGTGAAATCTTCAGCCCTATTCAAGCCTTGAGATGACTGCAGCCCTGACCAAACATCTTTTTTTTTTTTTTTTTTTTTAGGAGGTATGGGGTATTAAATCCAGGACCTCATACATGGGAAGCAGTCACTCAACCATTTGAGCTACATCCACTTCCATGACCAAACATCTTGACTGAAACTTCATGATAGAAGCCAAAAGTGCCCAGCTTAGTCACTCTCAGACTGCTAAACCTCAGAGACTGTGTGCGATAATATGTTTGTTGTTTTCGAGGCAACTTATTATGCAGCAATAGACAATGAACCTACCAGACCAGGTGCCAGTGCCCAGCAGAGGTGGGAGTCATGGAGGGAGGGACTGTCCATCTGCATCTGGAGCCACAAAGGAGAGCAGCCACTGCTGGGGACAGAGAAAGGGGGAGAAAGACCTACCTTTCTCATACCCCCTCATCTACCATCCTTGCCTCCGTTGGCCAAACTTAACCGCAAAGAATTTGGAAAAGGATTATGGGAAATGTCATTTGCAAGAATCAGTCTCCTGCAATACAGAACAGAGCAGGGGGAGAGAAAGAAATGAATCTGAGAGTAAATAGTCAAAGGACTAGCACAACCAAGACTTTTTATAAGAAAGTCTCAATAACATTTGTCAGAACCTTGTCCTCAAACTCAACACTGCTTAAATTACTCTTCCCAGAATTTCTGCAAGCCCACTAATTAGTATCCACTTCAGATGTAAAGTTCTTCTCCCCTAACCTTTTCTCCTCATTACTTGAAAGTTACCCTCTCTTCTTTCAATTCCACAGCATTTGACCTACACCCATTTTAGGCATTTTCAAACACAATTTGTAGGTTTTTAGTATGTGTCTTATTTTCTAAGAGTTAATAAGCTTCTTGAGGATCAGTTCTATTTCTAATGCACTGTTGCATATATCACAGGTTCTAGTACAGAGCCTTGCACATAATGGATATCAATATGTGTTCAAAGAATGAATGGATATCAAAACCAGTGATAGAAATGGTATAAAACTCTGGTAACTTTGTCTATACTACTATTAAATCCCCTATATACTCTTGATAGAACCAAGGGATTCTAAAATAATAGTCCCATTTTTTCGGCTAGTCATATTTTGAACTCCTTTAAACCTTTTCTTAGCGAAGATAATAAAATTGCAAACCAGTTTGTATCTGGGCAGGAATAATTATCCTATGAGACCAAAGTCCTGCCTGGAACTTTTTAGCATTAACAAGAGGAAAGGTAAAGAGAACTGCATTTGTCTTGTCTCTCAGCTTTGGCCACTCTGAGAAAAAAAAATCATCTGCTCGATAAGAAAGGAACACTCAGCATTTTGCAAAAGTGCTTTCCTCTACTCCCCCACCTTCCTTGATGATGTCTTGAATGGGGGAATAAATGCAAAGCAGAAAGGATGTTTTTAGACAAGCTCCTCTTAATTAGTTCAGGCCTCTTCACTTTCTGCCTGGATTACCACAAAGCCTCCCTGCATCTTGTTTCTAAAAACAAATCTCAGCTTGTCACTCTCATGTTTAAAGTCTTTCAATGGCCACTTATTTTCTTCTGGATAAAATCTAAACTCTTCATGATCCAGCCCTGGGGTTACTTTTCTAGCCAAATCTTTTCTACCAACCCCAAGCTTTCCAGTCGCCCCCCTCTTCCTTCTGCCCCTCTCCTTCCCCTGCCCCCTCCACCTTGTCTTAGTTCAGTCCAAATCATCCTTCAAGATTTAGTTTCAAGTGTCCCTCCAGGAAATTTCTCTTGAGCCCCTCATGATAGATTAGGCCCCTTTAGACACCATTTAGCTTACCTTACAGACTTCTTTGGTCTAAGACAAGTTGCTCTCTAAGCCTTATTGTCCCAATCTAGAAATTTGGAATAATATAGTATTTACCTTGGAAACTTGTGGCAAGGCTAATAAATACAAAATACTTAGCATGGTGCCTGGCATTAAGTATCACATATTAGGTGTTAAATTATAGCAATTATCCAATCCAATCCCTTCATTATCTTTGAGAAAACAGAGATCCAGAAAGGTCAAATGACTGGCTCCAATAGAATAAAGATGAAGGAAGGGGAAAGTCTGATTTGCTTACGAAGGTCTACAAACCTAATTTCAAAGTGAGGAAATTAGGAGTATTTGACTTCAAATTTAATATTAAAATGAAACATTGAGAAATAATACTTGAAGTTGAGAGTGGATGTTACACTCTCAAGAAAAGTTGAAAGTAGGGCAATTTTCAAGACAATTCAGGATATTTGACACTTAGAACTGAAATGTTTACTTAATTGTCTCAACTTGTGGCTTACTTTGTTTAGGTCTGCTTTTTTCTATATTCAACAAAGTAGTGTCTGTACATTCACTAAATAAAATGTTTTTTTTTTTTAACTCCTCAGCCTTTTCTTTCTATTGAATTAAGTACAACATAACACCATTAACATGACCTTAAGAAAATCAATATTGTCCCCAGGCTCAAGACCACTCACTCCATAGTTTAATTGGTCTTTAGCTTTCAGCTTTTCACTCTAGACTTGCACTATCCAATGCTGTAGCCACTAGTCACAGGCATTTGAAATGTGGCTGGGCTGAATTGAAATGTGCTGTAAGTGTAAAATATATATGAATTTTGAAGGTTTGGTTCTCCACCCCCAAATAAAAAGAAGAATGCAAACTATCTTATTAATAATTTTTATATTACATGTGAAGTGATAATATTACTGATATGTTGGGCTAAATAAATGATATAATTAAAATTAATTTCACATTTTTTACCTTCTATTATAGCTGAAAAATAAGACTGAAAAGCTTAAAATTACTTATGTGACTTATCATATTTCTATTAGACAGCATTGATCTAGAGCATTGAATTTTTCAGAATCAGGTAGGGAGCTTTAGTTCTAATGCCCTTTGCCTGGACTTTCTCTGGCTTCAGGAGATGCAACTCTGTTACCCTCCCTGCAGGCTAGTCAATAGTTTGCAAACCCATGCTTTCACTATCCCATTCAGAACGGAGTCACTTAAAGGCTGAAGGAGTTAAAGAACAGTTTTAAATGTAGATCACTGAGCAAATCCACATTTCAAAGGGTAGAAGACAATAGGTGATTATTGACCCAAACTGACCTCTAAAATTCACCTTAAAATTCCTGATTGGCTCTCCTATTTTATTTAGATTATCTCTTTTAGTCCTCACAACTCTAACATTTCGAAGCTATTATTACATCCACATTTTACATAATGTGGATAAATTGAGGTTAGAGGCATGGCATGGAGTTTTGACCCCAGGTGGTCCAACTGTCAAAATGTCTTATCTAGCAAGATCATTAGCTCCTTGTATATCCTGTGCCTTATTCATACATGACCTGACACATACTAGATTGCCAAAAAATATGTGTAGTAGACTATATGTAGATAGAGAATATGACCTCAACCATCAGGTAAAAATATGTATAGGGAAAAGTCTGGAAGGAAATACATCAAAATGTTGAAAGGTGCTTAATTGTGAATAGTGACATTATGGGCATTTTTTTGGTAATGTTTATTTTTTGTGTTTTCAACTTTCCACTTTTCTATACCTTCCAAACTTGACAATGTAAGTGTATTATTTTATTTATTTCCATTACTCCTTAAATCACATAAATTTCCATGTTATCAGAATCTAGGTGGTTACTGGCATGCTTTCTGTGTACTGCTGTTGCTCTCTTCCCCACCACGTTCCCACTCCCCTCACCGTTGTTTCTCCATCCTCTCCTTTTTCCTGTCACTCCTGCTCCTTCCCATGATCCTTCCTCATATTTTTTCCTCTGAGTCTTCCTCCCTTCTTGTCTCCTGTCTCTCTCTTCTTTTTGAGAAGATTGACACTCAAATGAAAGGCCAATGGAATGTTACTTCCCACCAGGTAGGTTTCAGGCAGATTGTACCTCCACTAGGGTCCTAGGGAAGACACTCAGAGCTGGGGTGGGGGAAACTTCTAGGGATAGCTGCATTTTGGCTAAAATAAGATGAGGAGGAAACACATTTCAGACTGGCAAAGGCAGTGGGAACAAAGGTCTGAGGATTCTCTCTAGGAAAGAGAAGACAGATGAGCAGAGCAGCCCTCACCTTATTTGGTCTGGAGATTGCTTTCTCCTGGTGTTGGCACTCAGTTAGAAAGGATCCGACCTCAGTTGATTTGAGCTCCTGGATTAAATTAGTCCTGGCTGTGTAATTGACTTTGATATGTGGCCTTTGGGTCTGAATTGGGTTTAATAAGATTTAACTGCTTCGAGGGGCTTTATAAGAATTCATTTTATCCTTCAAATCTGATTTCAAATGCTACCTACTTTAGGACGCCTTCTCGAACTTTGGTGCTCCTCCTCCAGTGCTCCTATTGTGCCATAGTTGGTTCATACCTCATTCAAGCAATTACCCTCATTGTATTTTATCTTATTTTGTGAGAAATGTTTTCTTCATTGCTTCTCTTCAGGAGTCTTGAGGGTCAGGCAGGTATCCTAATCAGATTTGTATCCCAGGCTTAGCATAGTCCAGGAACACACTCGGTTGAGTCAGTAGGTGTTCAATAATGATTTATAAAATATATTGGGAGTGGATGTGGCTCAAGTGGTCAAGTGCCTGCTTCCCATGTAGGAGGGCCAGTTTGATCCCCGGTGCCTCCTAAAAACAAAACAAAACAAAATAAACAACAAGCAAACAAATGAAAAAACCAACTCAGGGGAGCTGATGTGGCTCATGGTTGAGCTCTGGCTTCCCACATACCAGGTCCCAGGTTCAATCCCCTTCCTGGTACTTCAAAAAATATATATAGCTAACATTTAGTAAGCACTAGGTCAAGCACTAAACCTTCATTGTTTTGTTCACCAGCCATTTTCGTAGGAAAGTACTTTTACCCCCATTTTACAATGAGAAAACTGAGAGCAAGAGAAATAAGTTCAATTTAGTAAGTGGCAGGACTTTTTCTACAGGTTTTTAACTCCAAGATTTGGGCTCTTAACCACTATGGATGAATAAATGGAAGGATGATGGAGTGCTTTTCATTCTGCCAACGAAAAAAGGACACGGAAGAGTCCACCCTTTATTTTATTTATTTATTTTTAATTTTTTTTAAGATTTATTTTTTATTTATTACATCCCCCCCCCCCTTTCTGCTTGCTCTTGCTTTGTGTCCATTCTTGTGTTCCTGTCTGCTTTGTCTCTCCCCTTTGCAGTGACGCGCCAAGACGGGTCACCGTGCAGGCGGCTTTATCCACTGGGCTATACAGCCGGCCCCTCACCCTTTATTTTACAGAGACAATTAGGACTTAAATTATGGTTAGTCCTAACTCCACTGATGTTTCTAATTTGTGAATCATCTTTTTTTTTATTTCTTGTAACCCTCTAAAACTAAAACTCTCAGGGAAAATGTTTTGAACTCCTACATTGAAGTGCAATTGACTGTTCTATGAGAAAGAGAACTAACATTTTATTTGGTTTCTACTTCTTACCATTCATTCTTTTGCTAATTCACAAATGTCAGGCACCTACTGTGTGCTAGAAAGCTTTTTAGACACTAAAGATGCAGCAGTAAACAAAACGAAGTCCCGGATCCCACGGAGACTGCATTACAGTGGGCACTTTATATACACTAGTTCACTTATTCCTCACAATAACCACATGAGGTAATGATGACAATGGTAGCTTCTAACTCTTAACAATGCTTATCTGTGCCACTCACTTCCTACCTACTTTACATGTATTAATTTATTTAACCATCACAACAACCCTAAGAGGCAGAGGCGATGTTTCCTTCACTTTACAGATGAGAAAACTGAGACAAAGAGCAAGCAAACTTGCTCAGGGCTGGAGCGCAGTTTCCAAGCTATTAACCACAAAGCTATTTTGTTTCGTTTATGTTTCTTTCTTAATATCACACAACTTTTAAGTGGCAGAATCCTGTCTCTATCCAGATCATCCTGACTCCCAAGCCCAGGATTTTGCGCTGCACCCCAGCAGCCTCCTGGAATAAATGAGAACGCCTTGGAATTTTTGCAACACTTTCTCTTCCAAAGAATTCAAACTGATTTCCACGTAATTCTTACAGATTTGTGATGTGAACCCTCCTGTGCTGTAAATTCCCCTGCACAGAGGAAGATAGGGCCTGGGGCCCAGGTCATTTTACACTGGCAGGGGCACCCAGCAGATGGCGCTATCTTAGTAGCCACCAGCTGGCTGCCCTGTCCCTCCGGCTCACCGCCTCCGCCGAAAGCGTCCCGTCCCTCCCTTACTCCCTTCTCTCTCCCCCTCCCCACGGAGCCCAGGCCCACGTGACCTCAAGACGGCCAATGGGCGAGCAGAGAGGGCGAGCTGGTCCCTGTGGCCGCCATTAAAGCGAAGGGAAAACCCGTGAATTCGGATTAAAGGGGGAAAAACATCGCCCGCTGGGCCCACAAAATGGGGGAGACAACGGCGTCCAGGCGGTGAGGCCACAGGAGAGCAGATGTTAGGCCGGCTCGGCCCAGGGACGACACGAAGACACAACTAGAGAATGGTCTGAGCCCGCAGACGCCGCCACCACCTCCGCCACTGAGGAGACTCTGGGTTTAAGGACATCGCCGCTGCCGGGCCGGGGGCCTGGGCTTCTCGCCCCGTTCTCGCCCTCCCCGCCCCTCTGTGCCCGCCTCCCCGCCTGGGAGAACCCTCCAGGGATCGGTCTCTGCGGTCTTGGACTTGATCTTAATTATTTATTGTAATTTATTATTTTTCTTGTGGAAGGGGCACACAACCCCTCTGTCCCCCAGAGAGGGGTGAGCGTCCGCGGGCTCCGCGGCGGCCGCAGTCCGGCCCGCGGGGCGAGTGCGCCGCGGCCCTCCCGCCTCCGGCCCTCGGCCCCGGGCGGCTGGGGCTGCTCGTGGCGGCGGGGGGGGGGGTGGGGAGGGCGGGCGGCCCGGCGGCCTCCTCTTCCACCGCCCCCCCCAACCACCACCCCCCCGCCCTCCCCGGTGTCTGTGTTTCTCTCTCTGGTCGGAGGCGGCGGTAATGGCGGATGGTGGGTTGTGGCGCCGGCGGCGGCTGCTGTGAGGGACGATGAGTTCCTCCTTCGTGCCGAACGGGGCCAGCCTGGAAGATTGTCACTGTAACCTCTTCTGCCTGGTGAGTGCCGGGGCCGCGGGCGGGGGCCGCGGCGAGCGGGGCTGTGGGGGAGGGGGCCGCGAGGTGCGCCCTTGGGCCGTGGGGGAGGGGGCCGGGTCTGATCCAGATGCCCGAGTCCCCGGCGTAGGCCCAGCCGGAGCCGGGGCGGCCGCAAAGCCCCGCACCCAGCCCCGGGAGACCGCGATCGCTCGGTTACTGTCCTGGGCTGCGTTTTAGGAGTGTCGGTGTTTATTTCTCGTCCTGTTTCTGACACTTTTTTCCCTCACCTTAGTCTTGTCTTCAGCTTGAGCTCCTCATCTGCCAGGACACTTATCATTTCCCTCCGTGTTTCTTGCCTAACTGTTGCTTTTTCCGTATTGACCGTGGATCCTTCTTCACACTTTTCATTATTACCCGTTCTCTCACTCTCTTTATGCCTCATCCTGGTAATTTGGTTTCCCCTGATAAACAGGACCCCAGAGAACTTGGGCATTAAAAACTCCTCTTAGTTTTACATTTTTTTCTATGAGTCACACTATCAGGGCAATCATCTACTTTGGATGACTTCAGATCTTGGTGTAAAAACCAGTAGATGCCATTTCATATGTTTTCTTTTTAAACTTTGAAAACAGTTTTCCATTTTGACAATTTCTACCCATCTTGCTTTTATTAGAACGTTTTGTTTGTGTTAGAGTGGAGGGGACTAACGGAGGAGGTGCTATGGTTTTGCGCTAAATGTTTCTATATTTGTCTATTTTGCTTGCTTTTTTAGAATATTTTGAGCAGGCAGCTCCTTGTTTTATTGGAAAGAAAAGTCTAGGGAAGCTGGACGTAGAGATGACAATTGTATAGGTTGGCCCATGTCTGGGAACACCAACAGTTACGACTTTCAAAAGTACCAACTGTTGCAAATGTCTAGTTCAGAATTGGACAGTAGTTTAGTTTCATCAGTGACTTAAAGTTTGAGTGACTTTCTTTTTTCGTTTTTTTCCTGTGCTATGAGAAATATCGAGGATATGGTAGGTAAGTGAATTAAGTGGGCGGAGCACAACTAGTTGGCAAGTGCAAGTTGCCAGTCATGTATCAGCAGTTTCATTTTTGGCACCTTCTGCTTTGCACCTTTAAGTCAAATTGAATAATTACTGGATTCTCTCAGGATAAATTGAGCTTTTTAATGCCTTTCCTGCAGTAAAAAACCTTGGTTTTCTTGTTCAGTGTCCATTAATCAGCATCTCTTCAGATGTAAAAAGACATACAAGCCGGGTTTCAAATTTCTGTCTTCAACTCAAGTCTATTTTTGGTACTTTTAGGATCAGGTTCTTTGAAGGTAGACTAGTACAAATCTGACAGTTCTTTGTGAGCAGTATTTGACTTTCCTAAAGGGGTGTGTGAAGAACTAACAAGAATTAAAGCCATGAATTCTATAAACATGGAATGAGTTTTTAAGAACTAATTTTCAGTTCAAAGTTTGACACTAAGGAAAAAAGGTGATTGATTAGAATAGAATTTAGGATAGAGAGGAAATGTTTACCAAGGAGCAGTGTTAAAGTAGTTAAAGTACATATTTATATTTAATATTTTTTTTCTTTTATTTTTACTTGTGGCACATTACATTTATTGATTTGCTATTCAGTGACATGTCAGTGTTATTTTTTAACTGGTTTTGTTCTTTTCCTTAAATTCTTAGTTGGTGAATTATCAATTATGATTTTTTTTTCTTTGAAGCCGCTTTCTATATCTTAAGCTTATATTGAAAAATTGTGTCATAATGAAATAAGGGACTTTTATAATGAATACTTGCAACTTTGAGTGAATGTGCAATAATAAAAAATAATGTTTTCTTTATTTCAGGCTGACTTGACGGGAATTAAATGGAAACGATATGTATGGCAAGGTCCAACTTCTGCCCCTATTCTGTTTCCGGTGACAGAGGAAGACCCTATTTTGAGCAGTTTTAGTCGCTGCCTTAGGGCAGATGTACTTGGCGTTTGGCGGCGAGATCAAAGACCTGGAAGAAGAGAATTGTGGATATTTTGGTGGGGTGAAGACCCCAATTTTGCTGATCTTATTCACCATGACTTATCAGGTGAAAGCAACTTACTTCCAGCTAGAGATGTAACAGTGTTTTATGCTTTTCCCGAAATGACCTTTGTATTACAAATTAAGATTAAATCTTTTTCAAATTTTTATTTATTTATTTTTGTGTGTGCAAGGAACACTGTAAAGTATGAAGCCAGGTAGCAGTTCAGCCTCAATTTATTTCACTGTGTTATTTTATTTTACTTAAATTATCCATATGTGTTATGGCAGGTTTTGCTTAATCCTTGAATGAATTTCTCCTTCTACCACCCAGCTTCCTTCTGAATTTCTCACAGGCAGTTAGGGCCCAAGGAAAAAGGCACATTACATTAACCTAAGAAAAATGAAATTGGTGGAGCATAAAGTTCCTAACAATGCCATATAACACTTTTGAAGCCCAGTGTAACTCACCTTTAAGTCAATCCTGCTACTGCCCTCTTCTGCTTGAAAATGTAGGCAATTGTACGAGTATCTAGATATGTTGTGTTTTGACTTTCTCGTGTTTTCCAAGGCCTCTAGTTATTTTGCTTCTGTTGTTATTTTATTAACGTAATAAGGCATATGTTAATTTTATTATTCTTGGAAAGTGATTCTGAGATACTGTTCCATCAAAGACTATCCTATCGTTATAATGAGACAAGTGCCACCTTGTTTAGCTTTTATAAGACAGGGTCAATAATCTAAAAGGTTATACAGAAATAATTTTATTGTGAGTAAATCATTGTGATTACTTCCCTCTTATTCTCTTTGAGGACCAAGCATTACTTTAGAAAGAGAAACTCTAGCTCTTCATGGAATTACTGAAGCTTATAGTTATTTTAGATTGTAAGAGTCAGTGTTAACCAAATCTTTGGAGATAGGCTTGTAAATGATTAGTTGGGTGCTACAGGATATTAGGCTTCAGCAAGATAGTTTGATAATGATTCTTTTTTTTTAAAGATTTATTTTTTATTTATATATCCCCTGCTGCTTGTGCTCGCTGTGTTCATTTTTGCTTTGCATTTTTCCATGTCCGCTTATCTCCCCCTCCTGCGTCAGCTCACCAAGGGGCGGCTTGCCTTCGCCAGGAGGCCCCGGGAACCAAACCCGGGGCCTCCCATGTGGTAAACCAGAGCCCAACCAATTGAGCCACAGCTGGTTCCCTGATAATGAATGATTCTTGACAGTTAAATTTAGGATTTTTTAGATAGGAAAAAAGCAATTCTTATTTGAAATGGAGTACTCTGAAAAAAATAGGTCCATTTGACCTATAGGACCTATTTGCTCTTTAGATGAAATGTAATCCAGGTGTCTTTATATGCAACAAGTACTTTTTGCAATAATGTAGTGTTGTGGCTAATTGTTTTTATAGTTGCTTTTTACTTTCTAATGAACACACCCTTCATTGTTAATGTTTCTTATTTCATGAGAGTGGCTGCAGTTAGCTTTTGATAAAGCTTTCCAAGTAAGATCCCTACTGGTGAGTCTAGCCATGTTCTAAGTATAAATGTAGTTCTAAATATGTAAAGTGATGGGTATTAGTGTTTTTATATATATGTATGTGTATATGTATATGGTTGTATATGTATATCAGGATATAAAACTCCTTAGCAGCATCAGCAAGATACTTTCTAATAGTCATGCCCAAAGCTAAGCTTGCCAGCTTCCTTTTTCTTCATTGACTTGGATATGCTTGAGTTATTTTAATCTTTATTTTAAGTGGTCATAAAAACCACCTTACTAAAATGTTTAAGGGCTGTTTTGATGATGTTGATAAACTATAATGCTGACTTGGGGGTTTGAATCTTCTTAAAGCTGGCAGAGCATCTGAACAGATCATTTTTAAAGATTCCAATGAAGACTTTTTGCAAAATCAATTATAATTTTATAGTATATTGTAGAGTATAGTATAGCATTGTATAGTATTTAGTTTTACTATAATAGGATCAATATTTTAAAAGTTAAAAACCTATTGGGAGGGACATAGATATGGCTCAAGTGGTTGAGCGCCCGCCTCCCACACGGGAGGCCCCAGTGCCTCCTGAAAAAAACCAAAACCAAAACAAACAACAAGCAAATCAAAAGAATTAAACAACTTGGAAGCTGATGTGGCTCAGTGGTTGAGTGCCAGCTTCCCACATACAAGGTCCCAGATTCAGTCCCCGGCCCCAGGTACCTCAAAACAAAACCCATTAGGGGGAGTAGATGTAGCTCAGTGGTTTGAATGCCTGCTTCCCATGTACGAGGTCCTGGGTTCAATTCCTGGTACCACCTAAGAAACAAAACAAAACAAATAATCCTATTAGGATTAGTTTTGAGCTGTTATGATATATAGTACTAAAATACTGGGTGGGTAATTTTTCCTTCTAGGTTTCATGTTGAGTCAGATAAGTTTTCTCAAATGAGGCTACAGTTTTAAAATTTTTTCTCTAGTTTAGCTTTGGTTTTAGCATGATTTTAAAATTGGTATAGTACCTATACTTTACAATAGCTATCTATCTTGAATGTGAATGAAAGTAATTTTGGAAGGTTATATTTTAATTTGTTGTCAGATTTTGCTGAACACTATTGAATGGCAAATTTATCAAATTTAAAAAATTTATCAAAGTGGAAACAATTGAAATAGTAAACCGAAATATGATTAGGAGTATGTAATCATATTTACTATTCCACGGCTTGTCCTGTACTGTTTTAGTTTGTGTAGTCAGTGGTATTTATATAATGTTTTAGCCTTTTTTTTAAAACCTGTCATTTACTTTAGAATGTTGTTACTTAAATTGTAGACATATCTTAAAGAATAATAAGGTCTTTTTAGATGTGGTATATTTGTCTTGCTCTTTTCTTTGCTCCAGGGACCCCGTCTGCCTCCCTTTTGGGATAATTAGTTCATCTCTGTCTCTCTAGTTAGCCCCTTTTTCATTCCTTCCCATCTGTGACACACTATTCCCTTCTTTTAAGCTCCCCTGAGAAGAGAGCAGCTGGACAGTGGGGGTGGCATCAGCTGCAGGAGGCAATCCTGGGTTCCAAGTGGAGGTGTAGCACTGAGTAAAGGGGAACCAGGAAGACCCAGGTGGTAGCTAAAAAGCTGTATTAATTTAGCTTTAGCTTAACCTGCTCTTCACAGGCAGTATCCTTCTGTTTGGTTCAGCACTTACCACATCTTGTTACTCAAATGTTTATGATTATGGTGATAATATTTCCCTTCTGAGTAGAAGGAAGAAGGAAAACATCCCTTTTTGCAAAGAGTAGATTTCTCAGTTTTTCTCAATTGCTGTATTCAATAACAAAAGTTCAGAACTACCTTTGTTTCTTCCCCTTATCGCCTTCATGTAATCCATAGTGTATTTTTAAAACAAACTATTAATTTTAGAATAGTTTTAGATTTACATAAAAGTTGCACAGAGCATAGAGAGTAGAAATGGAATGTAAACTATTTTTAATGATAAATGGTAAAGATCAGTTACAGCAAACCAAATCTAATTTAATACTTAAGTTACTTGTTTTCTAGTAGTAGTCAGTACTGTTCAGTAGTTTGCAAAAATTGGCAATTTTTGGAATCTATTGCAAAGATTGATTTTTGGCACGGAGTTGCCCTAACTTAAATTAGCCTGATCAAAACAATTACAGAAAGATTTTGTTCAAAACATTTTTTTGAATCCCAAGGACAAACGTATGATTTTACTTTCTTGCTCTGTTTCCTCTAAGGCAATGGATAGTTGAATCGATATTAATTGTTTTCATGGAAAGTGATTAGGAAACAAAACTTCCTGGTTACCTTTTAAAAATTTTTTAAGCTTTATAGCAGACTTCTTTTAGTGGTGGTAGGATAGTCGGTGAGAAAATCTTAGCTGAATCTCTCTAGTCAAAAGTCTATTGTAAATAGGACTGATTAGTTCTTCTAAGTGTACTGTTTGCTTCAAAGCAAGATTGTTTCATTTTCATTAGTGTGTCCTTGAAGGAGAAAGTTTTCTGTTTATTTTTATTCTATGTCCTATCCTTTTTCAGATTTTATTGCTGTCATGTTGGCTTTTATTCCTTCCCTTTAAAACAAAAATAAAAACTACTCCCTCTCCTGGGTTTGGCTTCTTACAAAAGTAATAGAATATAATGAGAGAGAACTAAAAGACTCGGCTAAAAATTTTTCTTTTTCCTGATTCCTTATGTCCATATACTGGATTTTAGCATCAAGTCCTAATTCTTTTGCTATACCAGATTTTATCATAATCAGTATTGCTCAAACTAAGTGGGCCATTGGTTAGTTTTAGAACTTAATTCCAGGTGCTTCATTGAAGGATATAATTATAGTAGACGTCAAACCTTAAATGACAGCTTTCAACAATGTTGACAAACAGTAGCCAAGCTTAGGAATATAGTGCCAGCCAAACTAAAAATTTGTCTCCCTTTCTATAATTTACTTGTGGCTCAATTTTTTTTTTTTTTTTTGCTAGTCTTCTAGGTGACAACTTTATTGTTTGCCTTATTTCTTCTGTGCACCATCCTTTTTGAGCATTTTGAGCAAGAAAGTGTGCATTTTAAAAATTTTCAAATTAAAGATAATGATCAAGATAGTAGGCTGTTTTTAAACCAGGGATTTTCAGGTTTTTGCCATAGGTGAGTGATGCTGCCAATTTAAGGTTCTTGGTAATATTTGTCGAATGGGTTGTAAATGTGAAATTATTCTTCTAGACAAGCACTGATCATTTCTCTTTATTCTTTCAGGAAACATGGTATTTTCTACCATGATAATTTTTGAGACCTTCATTACTCAGTAGCATATGTTACATTTTAATAGTTTGGTAGAATTATTTAGGAAGATTCCTTTATTACCAGCTGATCACTTTGGAAATATTTAAAGATGTCAGTCAGTTTTGAGAAAAATGTTGAGTACTATGTATATCAGTTTTTTTGTATTTTAATTTTTTCCCCATTGATAGAGAATTATTTTGATGTCCTAGATCAGACTTTGGTTTTACCTATAACCACAATATCACTATAATAAGAAAAAAATATTTTAAGGCAATTCAAATTCAGTATTTGAACGTTTATATTTTCTTTAAGTACTTTATAAAAATTTTCAAGTAAAAAGTGATGACTAAGAACTATAATGCTAACATTTATGTAATCTAAGTATCTTTTAAAAACTTAAAAAAAACTCTAATGCTAATAGTAACAGAAAAATACTGAAAATGCAGAATTGAAACTATTTCCTTTCAGGATACAGGTAAAAGAGGAGGAAACATTTTATTTAAATGCATCAAGCAGTCTATTTCCCCTTAGGCTGTGGTCATTTTAAGTTAGAACTAGGTACGGATTTGCCCTGTGTTCCCTTCTCTTGCCCCTCCCTATTATAATCCTGGTGTTGAGATTCAAGGACTTTTAAATTAGTGTAAGAGGTGCATATCACTATGTCTTGGGTGGGTTAGTTGTATCATTTTACTTTGCATATCACTGAATACAACATGTATAGAAGTACTTTTATTATGGTTATTAAAACTTTAGGATATTAGAAGTGTGGCTTACTAGGCTTCTTGTTTCCAACTGAACCCCCCCCCCCTCCAAACAAAACCAAAACCAAAAAAAAAACCACACAACCTTTCAGGATTTTCATTGAATGCTATTAGGATTTATTCTCATTATTTCTTCGGCAATAAAATATGAAATTGCACTACTTTAGTGTAATGGTTGCTTAGTCACTTGCCATGTAGGGGGAAATATACTTCAGAGATTTGTAGGCTTAGAAACCCTAACAGGTGGATTGTTTTATGTATATCTTTTCATTTAATGTTAATGAGAACTGTGGGCATTTGGGGACATAATGAGACCCCATTGAAAGCATTCAATTCACCAAAATTTCTTTAGATTAAAATTTGGGGAGAATTGCTTGATCATTAATACTAATTAACTTTTTATTTATTTTTTTAAAGATTTATTTTTTATTTATTATATATCCCCCCTTTTCTGCTTGTTTTCGCTGTGCTCATCTTTGCGTTCTTCTGTGTCTGCTTGTCTCCCCCCTGCTGCGGCGACCCGCCGAGTCAGCTCACCACGCGGCAGCCTGCCCGTGGGGGCTTGCCTTCTCAAGGCAGTCTGCCCGCTCAAGGAGGCCCCGGGAACCGAACCTGGGGCCTCCCATGTGGTAAACTGGTGCCCTACCAATTGGGCTACAGCCAGCCCCTACTGATTAACTTTTTAAACTGTATTCAGTAGTCTTAAATCATTTAACTGCAGGTGTAACTGAAATAGACTTTTTTTCTTTTTTTTCTATCTTTTTTTAAAAATAGATTTTTAAAAAGTAGATTAAAAAATAAGTTAGATCTATTAAGATAAAAACAAAACTATAAAGTCTTCGGAGTTTCATATGAAAATTTATAAAAATTATTATATTATAGCTTTTACTATTCCACAGGTTGTTTTTTTTTTAAGATTTTAATTTATCTCCCCCCTCATTAATTTGCCCTCGCTGTCTGCTCTCTGTGTCCATTGGCTGTCTGCTCTCTCTGTCTATTCACTTGATCTACCTTAGCTCCCTGCTTTGTTGTGTCTCTCATTGTCTTTCCTTTTTGTGTGTCCTTGTTGCATCACCTTGTTGCGTGCTGCACCTGCCCATCACACCAGCTCGCTGTCTTGCTTGTCTTCTCCAGGAGGCACCAGGAACTGAACCTGGAACCTCCTATGTGGTAGGCGGGAGCTCAGTCACTTAGTCCACATTTGCTTCCCTCCACAGATTTTGTATTTACTCTTTTGGGAAAAAAGGCAACTCCAGTGTCCAGTTTGAAATGAATAATTTTCTGGTATTTGAGGTTTATAGCAACTGTATGACTTTGATATGTGTAATGGTAACTGTGTCTTAAATCTTTGATACTTTAAAACTTAGATATAATTAGAACATTGAAGGTTTTGTTAAAGACTACTTAAATTTTAGGACAAATGTAACTATTGTGATTCTTAAGAGGTAAGGATTTTTGAGCTAACAATATAAATAAATTATACTAAAATTGATTATAAAGAGGTGAATTGGGAGATTCTTCCAACATAATTATACTGGAATTAAGAACATATATATTTTTAGTAATTGTAAGTCACATAATTTGATGTAAAACTCTTAGTGTAGCTATTAAATTTTGAGTTGATGGGACCTGATTTACCTGAAAACCGATTAACTGAAAAAGATTCATTTTTTCTCTCAGCAACTCACAAATATGCTTGTGATCTAGACATTTAAATAAAGTAAAGTCACTATATGTCACTTCCCTGTTCTCTTGTACTAGTATTTTCTTTAAGTACGAGTAGATACAAAGAGGAATTCATTTATTAAGTAAGTGTGAAACCCATAAGCATTTTGGTTTTAAATGAAAGTGGATATAAAATATAAAAGATGAAGAAATTTTCCTATTTAATATTAATAATTTTAAAAATTGTTATTTCAACTCAAAGTATTGTCACTTTTTAAAGCGTACCACAGTTTTTTAAGCTTACCTTTTTTGAAAGACCATAATTAGTTGATTTTAAAGACTTGGCTATAATTTAGGAAACACTTTAAAGAACAACAGCATAAAATCAACCTTTGTAATGGCACTGAGTTTATAGTGCAGTTAAAGTCCACTGTCATTATGCTTTTTAGTTAATGTTTATTCTCCCCATTTGTTCTATAAGTTCTGAACATAAAAGCCATTTATTACTCTTGGGACATGTCTGCAAATTTATTCAAAGGCGTCATATTTTATTATTTTTCTATGGCTATTGTGCATACATTTTTAGTGTTAAATCGAAAAATGTTAAGAATTTAAGAATATCACAACTTTTTACTTAAAAATTGAAAAAAGACCCATATAAAATGTTTATAAAGGTATATAGGCTATAGAAGGAAACTAAATTATATTTGAAATAAGCCATTTAAAATAGTAAGATAAAAGTTAAAATGCTGAAGTAATGTCTATATTTATGTCAGGATTCATTGCATGCTTTAATAGAGATGTGAAATGGATCAAGAATAAGAAATTTATACTGCATCCAGCCCTATCTCAAAATGACTTTTTTTTTTTTTTAACTTGGAATGATTAATAGATTTGCTGGCAAAATTAAGGATGCATGGTTAATGAAGATAGCTATAACTTTATGTAACAAAAGTGCCATTAAATTTTAAGTCTTTAAATTTTTAAATTTCTCCCCCAAGTAGAGGATCCTATACTGAATAGTAATCATGGGAGTCATTTGGTTGAAATGAGACCTGGTAATGCATCACTTGTTAGGCTCTGCGCCAGTAGTTTCCTTTTTATTCATCATTTAATTTTATAGCTGTCATGGATTAGAATGCTGATGTACATGAAATATTCTGAGTTAAATTATTAACTGACTGGTTGTTTTGTTTGTTTTGTTTTGTTTTGCAGATTGAATGATTAGAAAAATTAGGAAAAAGTAACTAACAAGTTGGCCAGCCTAGAAATTGGTATCTTAGATATAGTGTGTTTTTAATATTTCCCAGGTTATACAAATAGCTTTTTCATTGATCCAGAATCCAAGTCAGTATGATTGTGATATACCATTGCCTTTTTATATGGCAGAAAAATAATTTTCAGGTAATTTAATAAACTACATGGCACTTTGGCCTTTTATTCCTTGTGGAATAACTTTGAAATCTGGTATTTTAATGTCTAGAGATATATTGAAGTGATCACAGTTCAATATTCTGAGGTAAAGTAAGACTTATGAATATCGAGTTTACATGGCTCTAAATAAATGTAGTCCCACAACTTTCCTTTTTGTTTCTTCCATTTTTCTTATAGAAGAGGAAGATGGAGTGTGGGAGAATGGACTTTCCTATGAATGTCGTACTCTGCTTTTCAAAGCAGTTCACAATCTTCTGGAGCGGTGTTTAATGAACCGGAACTTTGTACGAATTGGCAAATGGTTTGTAAAGCCATATGAAAAGGATGAAAAACCTATAAATAAAAGGTAAGCTCTCTTATATACATCATTTAAAAAGTTTTCTTGTAGTGGTAATAGGTCTTTGTTTCAAATCAGTGGCCCAAGTTTTGAATTGGGAAGGTGGAGAAAATGTGAGATGAAAGCAGAGGCTTATGTACTGAAATATACTTTTTTAATGCTAATGGAAAAATCTGCCTGGTACTCTGATGTTAAAATTAAGTGATATTGACACCTGTTAAAGATAGCAATCCCTAGTTATGTATTTGGGTTAACTTTATATTTCTTAGTCCCATTTTGTCTTAAAGTGCTTAAAATTTATGTTTTTCTATATGAAGTGTTTACTTTTGGAGAGATTATAATTTACTTAAACTTTGAATTCAGCAAATTTATGACACTCATTAGTAGATTAGTTGCAGATGGAGACAGAAAATTTTAATAAGATAGAGACCCTTTTTCCTGTGCAAATAAAACTTTCAGTTATAGGTCAGTAAACTTCTCTTTTTTTTTTTTTTTTTTTTTGTTACATATCCCCCCCTTTCTGCTTGTACTTGCTGTGTTCATCGTTGCGTTCTTCTTTGTCTGCTTTGTCTCCCCCCATTGCGGCGACGTGCCAAGTCAGCTCACCACGCAGGCGGCTTGCCCCGCTCGCGGGCAGCTCTGCTCTGTTCACTGGCGACTTGCCCTGCTCGTGACGGCTTTGCCCTGCCTGTGGCTTTTTGCCCTGTCCATGGTGGCTCTGCCCTGCCCGCGGCGGCTTTGCCCTCTCAAGGCAGTCTGCCCGCTCAGAGAGGCCCCGGGAACCGAACCTGGGGCCTTCCATGTGGTGAACTGGCGCCCTATCCACTGGACTACAGCTGGCCCCCATAAATGTCTCTTTGATTTAAATAATATAAGGCACAATCTGTTAGAAGATTCAGACCTAAGAAACTGTTGAATTGTGAAGCTTCACGAGGGATGAAACATTGACAATTAACATGGGATGTAGAAGAAGAGAAAATTGAAGGAAATGTATTCGTTTTTCCTAAAAGATGAGTGAGGTTATGTATGAGGGAAACATTTGGTCATGATTGTAATCATTGTTAGAATGCCATCTTTTATGTCATCTTTTTAAATGTGTACCTGAAGTTTTCAGACTTCCCTTTTTAGTTTTATTAGACTGGATGAGTAAAGAAGCCTGGATAAATCAACATTCTTTCATGTTTTTCCCCTTTGTAAATGAAACTAAACATTTATTGTTATCAAAATAATTATATAAGTTAGGAATGCATTCAGCTGCACATGACAAAAATACTAATTGGCATAAAAATGGATTTTTCTCAATAGCAGAGAGTCTGGAGGCTGGTAGTCCAGGATTGGTATAGCTGTTCCATAATGTAATCAAGTACTCAGATTCCCTGGAGTTTTCTGCTCTGCCATTTTTAGCCTTTGGCTTTCATTTTCGTGGTCCCAGTGGGTACTGCACCTCCGTATCTCACAATGAATTCCAGGCAGGAAAGAGGAAACAAGAGGGGGTGTCACTTGGGTCAGAAAGTAGATTCTTTTCTAGAAACTCTTAGCTGACATATATCATTGGCCATACTGAAAGAAGCAAATATTTTTGATTTGGGAACATTGCCATTCTGAATAAAGTAAGGCTTCTGTTAGAAGAAAGGGGGAATAGATGCTATGTAGGCAATTAGAAAAAAGGGGAAATAGAGAGTAGATAGACAATTAGCAGTGTCTGCAACATAGATTTATGTGGTTTTTAAGAAGTCAAGTAGATTACTTGAAGATTTTAAATGAAAACCTGCAATCCTAATCCCCAGCCACTAGATTTGTTCCTTAGAGTTAATTCCTTTTAACTTTTTAAAATTTACTTATTTAAAATTTAGAAGCAAATAACTTGCTTACTCTTGAGTTTTAAGTTATTTCAGAGATTCAGAATTAATCTATTTTCTTTGTATTGAAGGTTTAGTTATCTTACCTCCCCTACTCCCAACACTTAGACATTGGCACACTTGTATTCATTCTTCTCCCTTTCCCTCCCTCTTTATCTTGCCAATAAAGTTATGAGTTTTGGTAGAAACAATATTTATATTATGAATATACAAGTATTATTTGTAGCTAAGCCATATAGTATATTGGGATTATATTTCATCTCCTGTATACCTTTTTGTTTTCTCCAGAGTTAATGATTGTATCTTTTTTCATTTAATTATCTATGTCATGGGTTGGCAAACTGTGACCCACAGGCCAAATTTTTGTAAGAAAAGTTTTTTTTTGTTTTTTTTAAAATTATATATCCCCCCTTTTTGCTTGTTCTTGCTGTGTTCATTTTTGCATTCTTCTGTGTCTGCTTGTCTCCCCCTGTTGTGGCGACCCGCCGAGTCAGCTCATCGCGCGGAGGCCTTGCCTGCTCACAGGCGGCTTGTGCTGCTCGCCGGGGCTTGCCCTGCCCGCGGTGGCTTTGCCTTGCCATGGCGGCTTGCCTTCTCAAGGCAGTCTGCCCAGTCAAGGAGGCCCCGGGAACCGAACCCGGGGCCTCCCACATGGTAAACTGGCGCTCTACCAATTGAGCTACAACCGGCCCTGTAAGTAAAGTTTTATTGTAACATAGCCGTGTTCATTTCTTTATGGATTGTTTATGGCTGCTTTCATACTATAGTCAGACTTGAATAGTTGTGACAGAGACAGATGGCCTGCAAAGCTTCAAATATTTACTATCTAACTCTTTATAGAAAAAGTTTGCCAACCTCTGATCTATGTACCTATTCGTAATTCACCCCTATAGTATCTACCAGAAGTGTAAATCTCTCTTCCCTGTTGGAGCCCTTCCAGTTTGGACTCATTGTTTTATAATAGGTGTGTTTCACAGCAGTCATCTTCATAATTCCTTCTGCCTTTCTACCCGTGTTGGTTTCCTTATTTCCTAGATTTCCTGTTTCCCTTTTTATGGTCTTCTATTTTGGTAGTACTCATCCATCAATGGTTTCCTAAGAGAGAGGGTGCATGGGAAGTAAACTTTTTGAGGTCCTGAATGTCTGAATTATCTCCTTTTTTACTTTATAGTTAATCAGTAGTTTTGACTGGGTATACAATCCAGGGTTGTAAATAATTTTCTCTTAGACTTCTGGGCAATAAAATGATAATGGGAAGTTTTGTGTATGGGTGCAGCTTGTGGAAGTTGCAGGGTTCACTAGGGTGGTCAGGAACCTGGCCATTTTTATTGGGTTTTCTGTCACTCACCTGTTACTGTCTGTACATCTTACTTTCCCCCCTTAGGTTATTTATTTTCCCCAGAGGAATCCTTCAATATCTTGACTGGAGGATAAAAGCTTGACTGCCAATGTTTAAGAAGCCTATTGGGGAAAAAGAACTCATTTGTTCGTATTTGGATTTTTACTTCTCTCACGAGGACAGCACTTCAGTTATATCTAGTATCTCTAAGTCCTGAGTTCCTCTGGTTCCCTTATTTATAAAAAAGTGTGTAAACACTAGTTCTCTCATTTATTTTAACTTTCATTTAAATAAATAAATTTAATAAATTTATTGAATTTAATAAAATAAATTTAACCAGAAAGTTAAAATAAAGAACCAGTTATTTATAAATAAGTATGAAAGTACAGCTTGGTTTCTCCTTGCTGCTTATAGTAAAATGCTAGGAAAGGGATAAGGTGAGAACTGAAAGCCGTCATCATAGTTTCCAGCTTGCATCCCGCCTTATGGAATTTGTACTTGCCCATCCCCACAGTCACATGAGCCGATTCTTATTTTTAAAAGCTCATAATATTTATATACGATATATGTATGTATTTATATGTATCTTCTGTCACTCTTGTTTCCCTAGAGAGCCCTGACTAATACAGCTTTTGGTAACAGGAGAGTGAGGTGCTGCTAGTGCAAATACCAAATATGTGGAAATGGTTTTGGAATTGGGTAATAGGGGCTGGATGAATGTTGAGGTACTTGATAGAAAAGGCATAGATTGCTTTAAAGAGACTGTTGGTAGAAATATGGATGCTAAAGATACTTCCAGTAAGGCCTTAGAAGGAAATGATGAATGTGCTATTAGAAACCGGAGGAAAGGTGACCCCTGTTTTAAAGTGGCAGAGAACTTGAGTTTTGATGTAGGATGGAAGGCATAACTTGAAAGCAATGAACTTGGATATTTAGCTGAGGAGATTTCAAAGCTGAGTGTGAAAGTGCAGCTTGGTTTCTCCTTGCAGCCTATAATAAAATGCAAGAGGAAAGGGATAAGCTGAGAACTAACTCCTGGGCACAAAGAAACCAGAATTTGATGGTTTGGAAAATTCTGAGTTCCAGAAAGCAAGTCCCTAGAGAATAGTGCTCCATGTGAGGGTTTAACTTAACAAGGAACCAGTCAGCAATTTCCATGCAAGTCAAGAGTGGAGGTGCAATTATCCAGGAAGGATCTGTGGAAAGTTCTATAGTTTGACAGTGTGGACTCCTGTAAACTACATGCAAAACCAACGATTATTTTTCTTGGCAAGATTTGTATGAGTGGACCCACTACCAGCTTGCACTTAAAGGGACAGAGAAGGGACATACTGAAAGAGAAATGGCTTCAGGGGCAGAAGCATAGAAGTTTTGAGTTTTGGACCAAAGCTATCTCTTTGGGCCAAGAGAGTGGGCCCACCCATTTGTGGGGAAAGGTCAAGTCTACCCCAGTGCTTGGAGAAGGTGGGCTTTCCACTCCATTGTTCAGGATGATTGCTGCCATTCCAGTGCTCAGAGATGGTGGGGATATGCCCCAGGGATTGCAGAGACCAGCCACCACCCCAGTGCTCAGAGAGGAATACGAAATGCCCAGGTGTTAGGGGAGAATCCGGATGCCATCCCTGTACTTGGAGAGGGCGGAGCTTTCACTCCATTGTTCCACTGTGTACATACTTGGAAGGGGTGGGGCTATTTGATCAGGTGTGGAGTACAAAACATTGATTCATAGGTGACTTTCAGACCTTGAAATCTAATGGAGTTTGCCTTGCTGGGTTTCAGAATTGTTTGGAACCTGTGACCCTTCTTTTCCCTCCAGTTTCTCTGTTCTGGATTGGAAATGTTTATCCTATGCCTGTCCCTCCATTGTGTATTGAAAGTAGATAACTTGTGCTCCAGGTTTCACAGGTCCACAGACAGAAAGGAATTATGCCCCAGGACAGACCGTACCCATCACTGATTTTGATGGGACTTATTTAGCATTGTTTCTGAAATGACATAAAGCTTTTGGAATGTTATGATTGAATGAGTATATTTGCATATAGAAAAAACATATCTTTTTGTGGGCCCAGAGGGTGGAATGTGGTGGTCTGAAACTTTAAGTACCCCAGAAAAACATCTTCTTAAATCTAATCTCTTCCTGTGTATGTGAACCCATTGTAAATAGAAATTTTGTTGCAGTTACTTTAGTTAAGTTGTGGCCCAGTCCAATCAGGATGTGTCTTAATCCTATCATTGGAGTCCATTAAAAGCAGAGTGAAATTCTGACAGAGAGAAAAAGCCAGGGGAAGCAAGAAGCTGAAATACATTGGAACCTGGAAGAGAATGGAGAGGCAGCCATGTGCATTGCCATGTGACAGAAGTGCCGAACACCAAGGATGGCTGGCAGTTAGCATCAGAACACCAGTCTTCAGGACGAAAGTATCACCTTGATGATACCTTGATTTCGAATATCTTTTATTCTCAAAACTGTGAGCAAATAAAAATTCCCATTGTTTAACCCAACCCATTTCTTGGTATTTGCTTGAGCAGCCAAAGAAACAAAATTTTTATTTTTTTTTTACATATCCACTCCCCCCTTTCTGCTTGTTCTTGCTGTGTTCATTTTTGCGTTCTTCTGTGTCTGCTTTGTCTCCCTCCGTTGCGGCGATGCGCCGAGTCAGCTCACCAGTGAGCGGCGGCCTTGCCCACTCGCGGGCGGCTTGCCCAGCTGGCCGGCGACTCTGCTCTGCTCATGGGTGACTTGCCCTGCCCGTGGTGGCTTTGCCCTGCCTGTGGCGGCTTTTTGCCCTGCCTACAGTGGCTCTGCCCTGCCCATGGCAGCTTGCCCCCTCAAGGAGGTCTGCCCGCTCAGAGAGGCCCCCCAGGAACCGAACCCGGGGCCTCCCATGTGGTGTACTGGCACCCTATCCACTGGGCTACAGCCGGCCCGAAACAAATTTTTTAGACAACTGCCAAATGCCATCCCATATGTTACAGTATGAATTGAGATAGGAGCTTTGCTAACTAAGTGGCAGATGAGAATATACAGAAGGGAAATAAGTTAATATGGAATATGTTTGATTTTTAACATGTTCTTTAATTTTGCCCCATTCCCTCAACTACAGATATAGCCATATAATTAATTCTAAGGAATTAATTTCGATTAATTTCTAAGGAAAATATATTGATCTGTTGGTATATCTTTTTTTTGAGATCTTTACTCAGTGTAAGATATTTAAATTTTAGATAGTTATCTTTAACCCCATAACAGGCAATTTAGGTAGATAAAAAAATAAACCTTGTTAAATATAACATAAAGGAAATAGGGTCAAATGTCTGTCTGAATAGGTTCTAAGCAATTTATCTTGGGTCCTGGAATTAGGGGTTAAATATTAGCAAAGAACCTGATCCACAGAGAGTGAAAGATTTGGGGGCTTGTGGGATGAGGCAGGCAAAGTTCACAGGAAGGAGAAAAGTACCTTCCTAAGTATTTGTTTGTACTGAATTAGTTGTAATTAGAATGTTAGGACAAAAATGGAAATTTATTCTTTGTTTTTCTTTCAAAGAAGTTTTAAACCTTCATTATCCAGTACAGTAGTCAGTCGCCACTTGTGCCTATTTAAATTTAAATTAACTGAAATTAAATAAAATTGAAAATTTAGTTCCTCAGTTGTACAAGCTACAGGTTGAGCTAGTGAGTGGCTGTTCTGTTGGACAGCACAGATATAGAACATTTCCATATTATGGACAACAGTGTTCAGACTAGAGCTTCTACTTTTGGAACTTCATTAAAGAAGTTTAAGAAGGTTTTTTTTTCTTTTGTTAAGGTAGTAGGTGAAAGAATATGCTATAAATTCCATTTTATACCCTGTAATGGTTTCAGAGTTTTATTTAATCGTGAATTCCAAAAATACAGATTGGATTATTCTTGTAAACTAATCTGTTCATCTGGGCATGATTAAGTTATGAGTAGGGCGTTAACTGCCACGTCAGTGAGACGTTGAGCCCCACCCCTCGGTGGGCGTGGTCTCAAGTATAAAAGGCTAGACAAGAGGCAGCAGAAAA
>PVKH010002976.1:0-25880 GCA_004027955.1 Chaetophractus vellerosus | reverse complement strand
TGGTATTCAAAACTATTTGAGGGAGAGCTAGAACTTAATGTTGAGGGAGTGTTATTGCTAGACATCCCAAGTGGAAAACACAAGATGATTTAGGGCAAATGTACCTAGAAGGGCAGGTACAGGGTAAAGCAGGAAGAGAGTGAGAGTCCAGAGGACTGAGATAGATTTTGAAGAACCAGTATTAGTGCATAAATCAAGAATAATTATACCTGAAAAATCCAAGAGCAGTTTCTCTGGAGGTGGAAACCCAATTCCAGATGTGACACAGATCAAGGATTCCTATGTTTCTTAATCAGGAAATGAATTGAAAATCTCTGAATATTGTGGGGTACTTAATATATAAAACTAAGTAATTTTCTATATATATATGATCATGTTATCTGCAAATCGGGAAAGTTTTTCTTCTTCATTTCCAATTTGGGTGCCTTTCATCTATTTATTTTTCTTGCCTAATTGCTCTTGGTAGAGTTACCAGTACAATGTTGGCTATCCTTACCTTGTTCCTCATCTTAAGGGAAAGTTTTCAGTCTTTTGCCATCGAGTATGGTGTTAGCTGTGGCTTGTTCATATGTGCCTTTTAGCCTACTGAGGAAATTTCCTTCTATTCCTCCCTTTTGAAGAGCTTTTATCAAGAAAAGGTGCTGGCTTTTGTAAAATGCCTTTTCTACATCAATTGAGATGATCAAGTGTTTTTCTCTCCTTCATTGTTTTAACATGGTGTATTACATTAACTGATTTACTTATGTTGAACCACCCTTGTATATCTGGGATATATCCGACTGGATTGCGGTGTATAATTCTTTTTAATGTGCTGTTGAATTAAGTTAACTAGTATTTTGTTGAGGATGTTTGCAACTATATTCATAAAGTTTACTGGTCTGTAGTTTTTTTTTTCCTATGGCATCTTTTTCTGCCTTTGCTGTTAGATTGATGGTGGCCTCATAAAATGAGTTAATGTTCTCTCCTTTTCAATTATTTAGAAGAGGTTGAGCAGAATTGGTGTTAATTTTTCTTGGAATGACACATAAGGAGAACTACTTTATGATCTCACTTATAAGGATTAATTAGAATATGCAAATCCATCAAGTCAGAAACTAGAATACAGTTTACCAAGCACTGGGGTTGAGGTAGGGATTGGTGAATTAATGCTTAATTCACATAGAATTTCTGTTTGGGTTGATGAAAAAGTTTTGTTGATGAAAAGTGGTGATGGTAGCACAAGATTGTGGCAGTAACTAACACCAGTGAATTGTATATTTGAAAGTGGTTAAAGTGGGAAATTTCAGGTGTGTATATATTCCCATAATAAAAATTTTTATAAACCATAAACCTGTACAACACAAACAATGAATCTTAATGGAAACTAAGCACTACTGTTAGTAGTATAATTATAACAATATTGTTTATTTAATTGTATGAAAAGTAACACACTAATGCAGTGTTAATAATAGGGGAAACTGTGTTTGTGAGTGATATGTGGCAACTTTGTACTTTCCACATCATTTTTCTTAGACCTACAACTGCTCTAATTAAAAAATGAAAATGCAATATTTTTAATGTCCTTTATGTACAATGAAAGTATTTGTATCTTCTTCATTAGTCAGGTTAGTATTTCTCTTGTATCACAATTCATATTCCCATTGATCGTGCTGGGATTACTCCCAGATGAAGGTTTGGTCAAGAAATTGTGACAGGTGAATCTGGAAATTGTGGAAAATCTGGAGTCTCATGGCTTCTTTCTCCATTCTCAGCTTTGAACCCCTACTCCTTTTCTGGTTATATTTTGAAACCCAGAGGAAGACAGTTGTCAGCTGAGCTATTGACAATGGTGAGTAGGGAATTCTTTTTTCAACTGAAACACCTTTGTTGCCAAGTAGAGGGGAGCTTCCTTCTATTGTCATGGATATTCTTAGCAGATTCAGGAATTATTCAAGGATCTGAGCTCCAGTTAAGTTTACCCAGGTGACTGGGATGGTTATGGTAGGTTATGGGTTCATCAATAAGAAATTCCCTTTCCAACTTTACTCTAATTTGTTGTAGCCTCCATTAAGGCTGTGTATTCACTGTGGATGTGAGAGAAGTTTTGTTTTTCTCTTCCAGCCCATGGCTTTATCAGACAAATAACACCCTCATTGATCATATTGATGCCTCCAGTTGGCTTAGGCATGTGGTGAACATAGATAATAGTCACAAGTAAGAGCAGAACTTTACAGTCCAGTAGGGAGCTGATGTTTCAGCAGATGCGTTTAGTCAACCCATTACTATAGGTGCTAGGTTGGAGTGCTGTTCATTGTTGAGATGAGTAAAAGTGAAGGTTAATTAATAGAGGGAAATGAGAATTAATTTGTCTTCTCTAATATTAAATTTTTAATGTTTTGATAGAATGCATTTGCACATTTTGAAAACTTTAAAAATGATGACCAAAATTCTCCTCTTCACACTTGTCCCCAATTGCCTAATTTCCACTTTTGTCAATAATCTTTATTCAAATTTTATAAATAGAAGCAATGAATAAGGAATATTATTTCTCTAATTTTGGCTGTGCATTCAGGAGGAGGAATATAGTAGGTAGGGGAAATCTTATGACCCTGTAAAACCTTTTGAAAAACAGGAGAGACCAGAATCCTTCAAGTCTTCTTTGACTCTTGAACATCCAAGCAAGATAAAGATACAAAAGAGACAATAAAAACTGGTGTTTTGGTGTCCCAGGGAAAGTTGAGAATGGGAGATCTCATACCACTGGAATGGTCAGGCTAGGACCATCCTTCAGTACAGCAGTCTCAAAATCCATGGCGTGTGCTGGTGAGCCATTGTGCATATATGTTCTGATAAGCATGAGTTAAGTAGAGTTGCATGAGGCAGCATCCTACCAACCTCAAGTTCTTCATGAAATCTGTTTAGTTCTGAAGAGTTCTGGACTTCACTGTTAAGTTCTCTGCCATTTTAATGACTAATATATGAATAACTTGTGTTTAGATGGGAAGTACTTTACACATTATCTCATTGGTTCATTGAAAACACCTAACAGTTTGTTAAATTACTTTATAGTTGAGATGAAATTGGGGTCATCTTGGGGAATAATCTAATCACATTCAAGGTTGAAAATGGGCTTATCATGGATATTACTTTCATGATGAGTGTAAATTTACATGAAATTGGTGAAGAAGAGTGTTTTAGTTATGAATGTTCAAGGGCAAATTGTATAATCACTGTCTGGAAGTCATAATTACCAGTTTATAGGGGAATTTCCAGCTCATATCATACCACATGTCATAGATATTGCTTTATAATGGAGTTTTGTTGTTGTTGTTGTTGTTGTTTTGTTGTTGTTATTGTTACATATCCTCCCCTTTCTCCCTGTTCCCACTGTGCTCACCCTTGCGCTCCCCTGTGTCTGCTCTGTCTCCCCCCACTGTGACGACATGCCCAGTCAGCCCACCACGCAGGCGGCCTGCCCCACTCGCGGGCGGCTCTGCCCCACCCGTGGTGGCTTTTTGCCCAGCCCATGGCGGCTCTGCCCCGCCCATGGTGGCTTGCCCTCACAAGGCAGTCTGCCGGCTCAGAGAGGCCCCTGGGAACTGAACCCAGGGCCTCCCACGTGGCAAACCAGCACCCTATCCACTGGGCCACAGCTGGCCCCCTATAATGGAGTTTTATATATTCAGTTTGTGTATGTTTCTGTTTAAGTATACCTGAAATACAGATTGTAGTTCTGCACTGAGTATGATCAGACTGGAACCCCAAACACAGTTTGAATTTTCTCTACACAGTCCATGCTAGGTGCCATCATCTCAAACATCCTAGCTTGGGCATTGGTAGTTATTATGGCCCTGTCTGAACCCAAATGTCCATGATATTTTAGGAGTCATTGACCTTCAAAGATGTAGTTATAGACTTTTCTCAAGAAGAATGGACTCTCCTGGACTCATCTCAAAGAAAGCTGTTCAGAGATGTGATGTTGGAGACTATTAATCATTTGATCCAAGTGGGTGAGTGTCTCAAAATTTTAATCTATCTGTCTATCTATCTATCTATCTATCTATCTATCTATCTATCTATCTACCATCTATCATCTAATCTTCATCTATTTATTCAACAAATATCTAGAAAACTTTTTCTATATTGTTTTATATTGTTTTTATATTCTTTATTATATTTTTATATTACTTTATAACATGAACAACTACCTAAAAGAAATTTGTTTCTTTACTTTTAATATACACCCAGTTTTTCTCCCAATTAGAATGTAATCTTCTTGAGCACAATTTCATGTCTTTCTTACTACTCAGTCTCCAACACTTAGAGCAATGCTGGGAACTCAATGAATATTTTTGAAAGGCTGAATAAGTGGATTAAATATTTTCTAAATAATTATACTGCTCTAAGGACTATGCTGTGGCTTCAGACAATAGTAGTAAAAAAAAGAATATTCTTTTTGACATGGAACATAGATTATTCCGGTGGAGCTTGTGTTTATTGGATTATTTTTGAAAATAATCTCCAATGCTATGGATACATGGAATTTCTCCCTGGTGGAAAATATAAAGGATTCTTCAGTCTCTCTTTGCACTTGGGCATGGGCCTCACCAACCAGAGCTCTTCACTGTATTTGGGCACAAGATCAAGAGTAATGCCTTTGATGGTAAAGAATTGTCAGTGTTTTGTGTTCAATGAGGTGCTATTCCCTTGGCTGATCTGTAACATTTATCTCATTCTTCTTTGGTATCCTACCCTGCACTTGATGAAAATGCACTTATCTGCACAGAACTCAAAAATACATTTTATCTTTTTTCACACAAACAGGATATGAGGTCTGCAAAGCAAATGTGCTTTCCCACTTGGAGCAAGGAGAGGAACTTTGGAGAGAAGGAGTATTTCTCCAAAGCCAGAGTTCAGGTGAGCTCTAGGTATCTGTGCTTCTATACAAGGAGGAAGCTGGTCAATGAGCAAATAGGTTCTTGGAACCATCACCTGAAGATTTCCTTAAGTGACTTATGTTTTCAGAAATGTAGGGGAGGATATTGGGGAAATTTTCCTCAGTTGCAGTTATTATTCCATGCACTCACTGATCTCTATTCAAGTGTCTTTGACATAAGGAAAGCAGATATTCATATTCTATTGGAGTTAAAATTTCACATAATTGCTCTTGTTTTGGTCCTCCTCTTTGAAGGTTTTTCCACACTTTACCTCTCTAGTATCCTATATTCTTTTATTTTCTCATATTACAATCCCAAATATTTTTCTAATTGTCAATGACCTAGTGTATTCCTTAATTTGATGTTCTTTCCCAGCTAAGGATCAATATTTAAAGTACACTCACAGTGGCATTTTGGGTTTTTTCAACATTTTCATTTCCCTAATGTTACCTGAACAATTTATTATTTTTTTCATTTCATTTCAGGCAGTGGTTTTAAAAATCAAGAAGTGACATCCATGCAACATGTCTACAATAAAGACACATCTACCATTAGGTGTTTGGTAAGCTTCATGGGTGTGAATGCTTGTCTTCCAAATAGGTACCTGGGAATGGAATAAGTTAGGAATTCAGTACAATAACCTACTTGTAGGTAAAACTTAGAATAAATTTTTCTGGGTTAGCACGTCATTGGTTTAAGTGCTAATCCAGAAAAAGCCTGTTATAGTTTGAATTGACCCCAAAACCATAATCTGTGTTTTTATAAAATGACAATTGCATATACATAGCTCATATACCTAATCTTTAAAACATCATGAAGTCTTTAAAATTGAACATAAAGCTCTGTAGTTGGGATGGAATTCAATAGAGAAATTCCCTGTGCATGCAGGAGAATATGTATCTACAACTAACATGAGGAAGATTTTAATTAGAGACTATCACTGAGTGATGTGTATTCATAATAGAGAAATGCATAAATGAATGTAGATGGACAAACCTTTTAAGTTTCTTGTTTACTTCCCAAATACAGAGACATCATATCCAAAAGAATCCCTTTAAATATAGTGATTTGCAAGACTTCACTCACAGATCCACCATGACTCAAGATGTGTTAATTCACATGGGAAAGAAACCTTATTTCAAAAAACTATTTGGAAAAGCCCTCAGTAACCAGTTATCTTTTATTCAACATAAGCAAATTTACACTAGAAATAAATCATGTAAATATCATCTAAGTCATAAAAATTTTGTAAAACCTCTGGCCTTATACAGTATAATGGAATTGACACTGGAAGGAAACCCTATGGATGTCATCTATGTGGGAAAGCCTTCACTCGTCATTATTCCCTTTAGCTTACATAAGGGGACTCATACTGGAAAGAAACCCTATGAATGCCATCAATGTGGGGAAAACTTCACTCATAGTTATTCCCTTAGGCAACATGAGTTCACTCACACTGGAGAAAACCCTATAAATGTCTTCAATGTGGAAAGCCTTCACTTCTTTTTTTGTCCTTAGAACACATGAGATAACTCACACTGGAGAGAAACCCTATAAATGTTATAAATGTGGGAAAGCTTTCACTTGTAATTCTTACCTCAGAAAACATGAGAGGAGTCACACTGGAGAGAAACCCTATGATTGTCATCAATGTGGGAAAGCCTTCACTCATCATTCTTCTCTTAGGCGACATGAGATAACTCACACTGGAGAGAAACGCTATGAATGTCATCGATGTGGGAAAGCTTTCACTCATAGTTCTGACCTTGGAAAACATGAGGGGAGTCACACTGGAGAGAAACCCTATAAATGCCACACATGTGGGAAAGCCTTCTCTCATTGTTCTACCTTTAGACAACATGAGAGAATTCCCAATGAAGGGAAACCATATCTGTGCCATCTATGTGGGAAACCCTTCACTTGTCATTCTGCCCTTAGAAAACATGAAAGAACTCACATTGTAGATAAACCCTATCAATGTCTTTGATGTTGGAGAGCCTTCAATCACTATTCTAACTTAGACAACATGATGATATGAAAAAACTCACACTAAATGTTTTGACTATAGAAGAGAATTCAGCCATAGAATTAACCTTTAACACACAAGAAATCTCACTGATTTGTAATCAATGTATATGAGCTTTTAGTTATACTTACTACTTCAGTCTAAGTGAATTCATAGTGAAAGGTATCTATATGAATGTCATCTATGTAGCAAAGCCTTCAGCTGGTCTGATTATATAAGGCATGAAAGAATTTTAAATATAAATATAATGAAGGTGGAAGCATCTTCATCCACCTAACTCATAAACCAGAAAAATCATAAGTGAGAGAAACCCTATGTAATCAATATGGAAATGCCTTAATTTGTAATATATCCTTTAAATAAAATTAGTGAACTCCACAGGAGAGAAACAAGAGGTCTGTAATCACTATGCACTATCATTTAGTCAAGCACCAGCCTTGGTGTGCAAAAGAAAATTCAGTGTAGGAATAACCACTAAAAAAGAAAATAGGAAAGAAAAGCCTTTATTTAGTAGGATGAAGCTCTCTGGGGGAATGCCACATAATTTATGCTGGAGAAGTTATTCAATGAAAATCATGAGAAATCATATATTCATACATCAATAATTATACAGCATGTGAGGATTCACACTGTTGAACCCCCTCAGGGTCATGAATGAAAGAAGGTCATCAGTGTGCACTCATTCCTTAATCAGCATTAATATTCTTCCACTGAGAAGAGAACAATCCTAAAGTCAAAATGGGAAAATCTTCATGTGGATTCCACACAAGAAAATTCAGAATGGAAAATGCAATACTTTATAAGGAATATTGACCACATAATTCAGCATTGGATCTAGAATTTTCAACAGGACCTGCTAAAGAAAATATGTTGAATAACAGCCTAAAATTGTGAAATGGCTTGGGAATATTGAATGAAGAGTTTTGTAAGAAGAAATGTGAAATGAGATTCAACTCAGGAAATTAGTACTTGCATATATGCAAGCAACAAAAGTTGTTAATGACAACATAATATGTTGGTCCTGTTCTTTTTTATTTTTAAGGATGAAATAAAACTTTTTATTTGCAGATGACATGATTACCTAGGCAGAAAATTCACAAAAAAGAAAAAGTATGAAACCTTATAAGTGAGCTTAACAAGGTTACAGATATAAAGTCAATGCACAAAATTCAAATATATTCCTACATATCAGCAAAGTAGTTGTATTTCAAATAAAATAGAAGTGATGTTTACAATAGCACAATAAAATGAATGGAAGCTATAAATCTAACAATATATGTAGGCTCTGTATGCTAAAAACTACAAAACACTGATGATAGAGGTAAAAAATTTTACATAAATGGAGATATGCATTATGCTTATGGATTGAGAGACTCGGTATATATAAGATGTGAATTCTCCCAAATTAGATCTATAGATTTATGAAATACCTGGTGAAAATCCTGCAAGCAATTTTGTATGATCGATAAGGTGATTATAACATTTAGGTATAAAGGCAAAGGGACTAGAAGAGCCCAAATCATTTTGGAAAAAAAATGATAGGTGGATTTACAATAAACAAGTTAAGACTTACTGTAATACCACTGTGATTGAGCAGTGTCATATTGCTAAAAAGGTATAAAATTTTTTCAGAAACTCTAAAAACATTTTAAACTTATTAATACCAATATTGCCAAATTAGATTTTACAATGGTACAATGACAATTCAATGGAAAAATTATTCTCTTTTTAACAAATGGTGCTGGAAACTTTGGTTGTCCATATGCATTTTTTTTGACTTTTTATTTGGCTTTTAAAAAGTGGAACATTGACATATAGATCAGCCCTTAAAATTTCTCAAAGAACATCATAGACCTAAATGCAAAATTTTAAACTGAAATATATCTAGAAGAAAACATAGAAGAAAACCTCCATGAAAGTGTGCTTAGCAATGAGTGTCTGAATACAATGATATGATGGTTTAACTCAAGTGTTAACTTGGCTAGGTTATGGTCCACTTGTGTTGCCAAGTAAGTACTGGCCTGATTGTTACTATATGGGTGTTTTGTGGCTTTAAATCATTATACAGTTGATAGTATCTATAGCTGATTACATCTACAACCAACAAAGGTGATTGCCTTCAACAATAAGAGAAATCTTGTCCAATCAGTTGAAGACCTGAAAGGGAGAACTGATGGTCTCAGCAGTGAGAAAGAAGAATTTCTACCTCTCTTTCAGCCAGCTATCTTCTCCTGGGGAATTCATTGAAACGTTCACCAGAGTTCCCAGCTTGCACAACCTTCCCTATAGAATTTGGACTTGCCAATCCCTATGGTTGCATGAGTCAATTTGCATAATAAATCTGATATTTTTCTTGTTGGTTCTGCTTCCTTGGAAAACTCTGACTAGTGAAAATGCCAAAAGAAATATCCTTTACTTCTGGTCTTTATTTCTGTATGCTACTTTGAACCACTGTCTAGTGTCCTTTCCTTTCAGTCTGAAGCACTCACTTTAGCATTGTTTGTAGGGCAAGTCTAGTGATGATGTTTACTTGGCTTTTGTTTACAAGGGAATGTCTAATCTCTCCCTCATTTTTGAAAGAAAGTCTCATCAACTATAAAATTCTTGATTGGCTATTGTTTTCTTTCAGCACTGTAAGTATTTCAACCCACTGCCTTCTTGCCTCCATGATTTCTGATGAGAAATTGGCACTCAATCTAATTGGGACTCCCTTGTATATAACATGTTGCTTTTCTCTTGCAGCCTTCAGAACACTCTTCTTGTTCTTTGCACTTGATAGTGTGATAAATATATGATGGGGTGAATTTTTCTTCATGATTATCCTGTGTGGTGTTCTCTGGAATTCTTAAATATGCATATTCAGGACCTTAGCTAGGTTTGGGAAGTTATCTGACATTTCTTTGATTATTCCTTCTGCCCCTTTCTCTTTTTCTTTTCCTTCTGGGATTCCCATAATATATATATTGGTGTGCTTGAAGATGTCACATAGATGTCTTGGGCTATTTCCACTTGTTATAATTCTCTTTTCTTTCTGCTCCTCACCCTCACTTATTTCAAGTGTCTTGGCTTTGAGTTCACTGATTCTTTCTTCTGCCACCTCCAATCTTCTCTTGAAACCTTCCTGGGAATTTTTCATTTCAGTTATTGTGGTCTTCAACTCCAATAGTTCTGTTTAGTTAATTTCTAAAATTTCTATGTCTTTACTAAGATTACCATATCTCATTCATTGTTTTCCTAAAAACCTTTATTTCTTTTTCTGTATTTCTTTAATCTCCTTGAGCATTTTAAGATATTTGCAAAGGTTTTGTGCTTTGTTCAGTATGTCCTCATTCTGGTCTTCTTCTTTGATGTTTTCTGGATTTTTGTCCTCTTCCTTTGGGTAGGCCATCATTCCTTTGTTTTGTATCCTTTTGTTGCACACTGTGCATTTTAATATTTTAAAATGTTAACTCTGGGATTTATTCCCTGAGATGTCTCTTTCTTGATTTTATAACCAGCTGGTGATAAGAGAAAAATTTTCTTGAGCTTCAGCCTTATCAGGAAGGTCTGCCCAAGGTGAATGCTTTGTGCAGGGTATTTCCTATCTTTCTGAGCCTGTGTCTTGTCCTGGACTTTTGCTTGTTAGTTGTTGTGGAGTTCCATTTTTTACAAGAGTTTGGTTGTCCCCTCTGTTTCCCAGATACAGATTTCCCTCTCCCTGGTGTTTGAAGCCAGCAAGCCTTTGTCCCAAATTGTCTGCCTCTATAGTTTCCTTCACTCCTTTCATTGACTCAAGCTGTTTTTTCCTAAAGGGCAAATTCTGGTAAGAGGGGCATTCTGGAAAGAACTTTCCCAAGTAATTCTTTCCCAGCCAAAACAGGGCCAGAGACCCATGAAGGGGGTGTACACTGGCTCCAAAGTGCCCTGGGGAATGTAAGGGCACCAATACTTTCTTTCATGGTTTCCCAAAGCTCAGTTTTCTTGACCTACCTGACAAATGCAGCCCTTCAACTGTCTCCCACAGTCCTGAGGAAGTTGTCTTTAAGTCTCCTCCACCACTGCCTTTTTCTGGAGCAGGTTGAAACAATGGCCACCCTCAGAGCTGGGCCCCAGGGATCTGAAGTCACTATTCAAAAGCCATGTCCACTTGTGGTCTTGGGGAAGAGGATTTTTACATCCCTTTCTGACACCAGTGAGCTAGCCAGGGGCTAGACCCCATGGCAGCCTGCCACATGAGTGGGGGATGTGTGATGGTAGCCACCACAAAGAGAGAGCAATTTACTGTTCTTTATGTAATTTATCAGCCTCTTCCTCCCACTCATTCCTGGATGCTGTACGGTGTTCTTCTGGCCTCTGGAGTTTCAAAATAGTTGTTTCAGACAATTCCTGCCTGTTTACTCATTGTTCTGGTGGAAGGACTGAGTCCTGGAGCTTCCTACTCTGCCATCTTCCCCAATATTCTTTTATATAGCTCTAAACACAAATATTTGGATCAATCAGAAAATAAATTTGAATGTAAACTCATTTACAATAGAAACTTGTGTCTTAACTATTTATCTTTTGTTTTGTAATACACAAGTGCATGGCAAGGATGAATATAAACAAGAATAAACACATTTTAGAAGTATAGTCTGATGGTGCCTAAATTCTCTTTTAAAATACCATTTAATATAGGCTTCAAAATTAGAAAAGAATTAAGTAAGTAAGTAAGTAAAAGAATAGGAAATGTATTAGCCCTGGAAAATTATGGGTATCTTGACACGAAAATATCCCATAATCTAGAATCTGGCAGTGTGCCATTCCATACATCAGAACTTTGTTGCAAAAGAGCTATTGTCAACACAGAGAGACACAACAAATAATGACATGGAAGTATATTGAAGATGTGGGGAGTATCCTGTTTCCAGAATGGGTAGTTTTCAGTTTTAGGATGCGCTAAATTAAATCTCACAAAAGGCAAAAGGATGGCAAGTCATGTGTGAGGATCATGAACAACCAATCATCATCTTCATACAATCAAGGCAGAGACAAGGACTATAATTATGCAGAGGCTCATAGAGTGTCAACAGTGGAGAACAAGGGAATAAGCCAATGATTAGGGTCCAGACCCTGGTGACAGATCTTATGAGTTCTAATTCCCACTGTTATTCCCAGTGTGATTTTGTTACTAAACACTTCTGTGCCTCAGTTTCCCCAGCTTTAAAATGGAGATAAGGTTAGTACCATTATTTCAGAATTTTTATGAGTGTTAATGACCTTATACTGCATGTCATGCTATTGTAGGTAGCAAGCATTTCACGAGAGTTTGGAAAGATATACACTATGTATTTTTTATGACATAATTTGAGAGTTGGGTACACTAATCTTTCTTATTTAACTTTTTTTATTTGAGAAGTTGTGAGTTAACAAAACAATCATGCATACCATACAGGATTCCCATACATTGCCTCACCACCACGAGTTAATGTCCTAGTCATGTGCTGTGTCAGATGTAGTAATGGAAAAATGCAGGTATTTGGAGTCACTAGACTATTGGGTTTTGTTAATATATGTAATTTTTATTAAAGAAGTTGTGAACTTACAAAACAATCATGCATAATTTGCAGAATTCCCACACATAACCCCTCCATCAACACCTTACATTGTTGTGGAACATTCATTACAGATTATGAAAGAACATTATCAAAATATTACTACTAACTATGATCCATAGCTTACATTTGGTATATTTTTTCCATGCACCCTCTGCTATTAGCACCATGTATTAGTATTGTACATCTGTTGTAGTTCATGAGAGAATGCTCTCATATTTGTACTGTTAACCACAGTCCATCATCTATCACATGGTTCACCATGTTATACAGTCCCATGCTTTGTAAATCCATTCATAGTGTACACCAGTGGTTCTCATTTTCATCACAGAGTTGTGCAGTAATTGGCTCAGTAAATTTTGGAGTGGTTTCCTTAGTCCAAAAGAAAAAATCCCATGTGGCCCCTATTATTGACCCTTAGCATTGAAACAGAACCTTCTTTGACATTGATGCAAGAATATTACAATATTGTTGTTAACTATAGTTCATAAGTTACATTAATTGTATTTCCCCATGCATCACCATATTCTTACCACCTTGTAACAGTGAAACACATTTGTTCTAGTTCATAGAAAAACATTCTTGTATTTGTACTATTAAACACAATCCTCATCCACCACTGTGTTCACTATGTTATTCGATCCCTAGATTTTTCTCTAGCTTTATTTTTTTGTTGTTGTTACATATCCCCCCTTTCTGCTTGTTCTTGCTGTGTTCATTTTTTTTTTTTGCGTTCTTCTGTGTCTGCTTTGTCTCCCCCCACTGCAGCGACGCACCAGGTCAGCTCACCGTGCAGGCGGCTTGCCCCGCTCGTGGGTGGCTCTGCTCTGCTCATGGATGGCTCTGCTCTGCTCGCGGGTGACTTGCCATGCCCGTGGCAACTCTGCCCCATCCATGGTGGCTTTGCCCTGCCCATGGTGGCTTTGCCCTGCCCATGGCAGCTCGGCCCCGCCCACGGTGGCCCGCACTCTCAAGGCGGTCTGCCTGCTCGGAGAGGCCCCGGGAACTGAACCCAGGGCCTCCCATGTGGTGAACCAGCGCCCTATCCACTGGGCTACAGCCGGCCCCCTCTAGCTTTCTTTCCATTGGCATTTGTGTCCCTAGACTACCCCATCAGCCACAATCACATTTATAAAGCAGCCATGTTAGTTATACTCACTATAATGTGTTACCTTCAACTCTATCCATTTCCGTGCTTTTACAGTCAAGCTAATTAAAAATTCTACATACATTAAGCATCAGTACCCCTTTTTAACCCTTATCCTATCTCCTAATAACCTATACTCTGGGTTTTAACGCCACGTGTTTAGTCTTCATATTCAGCTCATATTAGTGGGACCATATGATATTTGTCCTTTTGTGTCTGACTTATTTCACTCAGCAAAATGTCCTCAAGGTTCATCCATTTTATCATATGTGTCCCAATTTCATTTCTTCTTACAGCAGCATAGTGTTCCATCATATGTATATACCACATTTTGTTTATCCGTTCATTGGTTGATATACACTTGGGTCATTTCCATCTTTTGGCAATTGTGAATAATGTCTCTATGAACACTGGTGTGCAAATGTCTGTTCATGTCACTGTTTTCAGTTCTTCTGGATACAGTCCTTGCAGAGAGATTGCTAGATCATATGACAGTTCTATATTTAGCTTCCTGAGGCACAGACAAACTCTTCCACAGAGAATACACCCTTTTACATTCCCATCAACAGTGGAGTGTTCTATTTCTCCACATCCTCTCCAGCACATGTAGTTTTCTGTTTTTTCAATAATGGTCATTCTATGAGGTGTGAGATGATATCTCATTGTAGGATTTTGCCATTTCAAAAAACTTTATTGAAGTATATCATTCATACATGAGCATACATAAACAAGAACTGTATAGTAAAAATTATAAATTTACAAAAAACACACATAGCATCATACAGGGCTCCCATACATCACCCTACCACCAATACCTTGCATTGTTATGAAACATTTGTTACAAATTATGAAAGAGCTTCATCAAAGTATTACTACCAACTATAGTCCAAATCTTACATTTGGTGTATTTCCCCCACAACCCACCTTAATACATATTTTTTGTTCAGAATCATTGTAGTTTTGGTTTGCATTTACCTAATAGCTAGTGATATTAAACATTTTTCATGTACTTTTTTGCCATTTGTATTTCCTCTTTGGAAAAATGTCTATGTCTTTTGCCAATTTTAAAATGAGATTGCTTTCCCTTTTATCATAGAGTTGTATGATCTCTTTTTATAGCATGGAACTCAAACCTTTATCAGATATGTGGTTTCCAAGTATTTTCTCCCATTGAGTAGGTTGCCTTTTCACCCTCCTCATAAAGTCCTTTGAAGCACAAAAGTGTTTAAGTTTGAGGAGGTCTTATTTATCCATTTTTTCTTTCATACCTCGTGCTTTGGGTGTAAGGTTTAAGAAACTACACCTGCCATGAGTTCTCGAAGATGTATCCCTACATTTTCTTCTATAAGTTTTATGGTTCTAGCTTTTATATTTAGACCTTTGATCCATATTGAGTTATTTTTTGTATAAAGTGTGAAATAAGGGTCCTATTTCATTCTTTTGTATATGGACCTCCCAGCCCCATTTGTTGAATAGACTGTTCTGTCCCAGCTGTGTGGGTTTGACAACCTTGTCAAAAATCACTTGACCAGGGGAGTGGATGTGGCTCAAGTGGTTGAGTGCCCTCATCCCACATGGGAGGTCCCGGGTTTGGTCCCCAATGCCTCCCAAAAAAAAAAAAAAAGCCAACTAATGAAAAGATCAACTCAAGGGAGCCGATGTGGCTCAGTGGTTGAGTGCTGGCTTCCCACAAGCAAGTTCCCAGTCAATCCCTGGCCTGATGGGAAAAAAAAATCACTTGACCATAGATGTGAGGATCTGTTTCTGAACAATCAATTTGGTTCCATTGGTCAATATGTCTATCTTTATACAAGTACCATGCTGTTTTTACCACTGTAGTTAGATAATATGATTTAAAATCCAGAAGTGAGAGTCCTGCAACTTCATTCTTCCTTTTTAAAGATGTTTCTGGCTATGTGGGGCCCCTTACCCTTCTGAATAAATTTGATAATTTAGTTTTCCATTTCTTTTGAAAAGGCTATTGGAATTTTTATTGGGATTGCATTTAATCTGTATGTCAAATTGGGTAGAATTGACATCTTAATTATAGTGTTCCAATCCATGAACATGGAATGTTCTTCCATTTACTTAGGTCTTCTTTGACTTCTTTTAGCAATGCATTGTGGTTTTCTGAATACAGGTCATTTACATCCTTGGTTAAGTTTATTCCTAAATATTTGATTCTTTTAATCGCTATTGTAAATGGAACTTTTTTCCTGATGACTATTGGGGTTTTGATTGATAGGTGTGGTAAATAGAAGGATATACAGTTAGTTTTGGTAGGTTTTCTTTGTTGAAATGAGTAACTGTGGACTAAACTGGGCAATAAAAATGAGGAGCTTCAGGGGCTGATGTTTGGCAAGAGAGTTTACCCTCTTTTATAGGAGAATATGAGCATGAGGAGTATTTTTCTGAACAAACTAGTAAAAGAAGAAATTGTGGTCACAGGATGGGACTCTAATGATTGATGTGAAAGGGACATTCAAAGTAAAACCTAGGAGTGATGCATAACTCTCAAGGAATTTGAGCTTGGCAAACAGTCACAGCAAAACTCAAATTCTAGCTGTGTCATTTTCTAGCAATGTGAAACTGTCATATCACTAAAAATTTCTGAAACTCTGATCATGTCATTGTTAAATTGGTAAATAAACCATAAACAGCAGGATTGTTGTGAGGATTAAATAATCAAATATATGTGCCTCATCAAGCATACATACACACTTAGTACACTCTTTTTTTCCTTTTTCTGAACCTGAGGTTCAAATTAGTGAGTTAATCCTACTCCCACTTATGATAAATTATCATCATTTATCCATGAAATATATTTAATTATTAATGGTGTTTTAGAGGATAACTTACAGGTTATAAATGATTAATTCTCTCTCTCTCTCTCTCTCTCTCTCTCTCTCTCTCTCTCTCTCTCACACACACACACACACACACACACACTCACACACACACACTCACACATACAGAGGGAGAGAGAAAGGCACGGATGTTCCCACTAATGATGATTATTCTATGACAGGATTTCAGCAACCACTTTACTAAAATATCTGATGGAGCAACTAGCTATCCTCCTAAACCCTCTTCACTCTATATTTTCTGAGCCTCCTGGCTTATGAAGACTGTGAGATATGAAGAAAACCTTATGACCATGTACTTCTACTTTCTTATGTAGAAGATTTTGAGGTGTTGATTTGGAGGGTGGACATCATTAACCCCACCAAATTAAGTTAGTGCTTGAATTGATTAATCCCTTTATGAAATAATTTTTCAGTTGCATGATTGATATCCAAATCCATTGAGTAAAGATCTAAAAGTCAAGGTTGAGAAAGGGACCTTTATATAAATCCCAAGGGGCTGAACCAAGATGATTTAGGGCAAATGCATACAAAAGGGTAGGGGCAGGGTACAGCAGGAAGGGAGTGAGGGTCCAGAGGGCTTGGATAAATGGATGTTGGAGAACCAATGCTAGTGCATACACCAAGAGGACTTAAATCTGAGAAATTCCACAATATTTACCTGCAGGTGGAGAGCAAAATCCACATGTGGCATGAGCTAAGGATGCCTATTTTTTGAATGATGGAGGGGACTGAAATACTCAACACCAAGGGATAATTAACATATGAAACAGAATGATTTTCATGTTCTTATCTGTAGAGTTCTGTATTCATATTTTCATTATGAGAAATAATAGCAATTACCACCTTATATTTGGGTCTGGAAGATGACATTCCTCCCCGTTTCTCTTAGAGCATACTGCATGTTTCTGTTTGTTGGCTGGGGGTTACCTCCAGGTGATGTTTTGAGTATACATGACAGGTAGTTCTGGAAATTGTGGGTAAGTCTTGAATATTTGGGCTTCTTTCTCTATCCTCAGCACGGCCTACTTAGTGAGTGAAAAACTAGAGGAAGACAGCTGATAGCTATGCTATTGAAATTGTAACCAGTGGTGCTCTTTCTACTAAAATTTAACACATATGCCAGAATATGAAGCTTTCTCACATTGGCTTGGATATTCTAAGTGCACTTAGGAGATATTCAGGGATCTGAGGTCCATTTACTTTTCACCAGGACTCTGGGATACTTATGGTAGGTTAGAGACTGACTAAGAAATAACCTCCTTTCTACCTTTTACACTCACTTATTTCAACCTCCATTGAGGCTATGTATTCACAGAAAAGATGTGAGAGGTTTTATTTTCCTCATGCAGCCCACGGCCTCAGTGAGGAAGTAATTCACTCATATCATGTTATTAGCTGTAATGTGCTTAGGTTTGTGGTGAATACCTGTTGATAGAGATGAGTAAGTGCAAAACGTAGTCAAATAGAGACACATGCTTCATCAGGTGAGTAGAATCGCCAGGGTTGAGGGATCTGCAGTGTTCAGAAGAGCAGGAGCATTAGGCCACAAAAGGCAATGAAAAATTATTTTCTCCAATAGTACACTTAAAGTTTTGATAGAATATATTTGCAAATTTTAAAAAGACATTTGAAATTCTCATTACCACCTTTATACCAATAAACACTTTTCTCTCTTTATAAATAACATTTGTACAAATTTGGTAAGTGGAAGCAATGAATACAAAGTATTGTTTCCTTAATTTAGGCTTTGCATATAGGAGAAGGAGTATAAGGGTTAGAGTAAAATGTTAGGCTCTGTTAAAATTTTTGAAGAAATGAAGAGACCAGAACCAATATAGAAGCAATTTTATCCTTGAACAGAGAGTAAATGTGAAGATATAAGAGACAATAAAAACTCAGTTTTGGAGATTGAGGAGAAAATTAAGTGTGGGAGGTCTCTTACCACAGCAAGCTTCAGCCTAGTACCTTGCTTCAGTATAGAAGTCTCAGGGGACCCTGGCTTGTGCTGTTGAACTATCTACCTTCATTTCTCATAATGAACACCTGAGCTTTGTAGAGCTGAGAGAAGAAGATTCTCAATCCCAAGTTGTCTATGAAGCCTGTTCACTTCTGCAGAATGCCATTTTAATGAATAATAGAACTATCACTTGTATTTAATAGGTGATGATTAGATATGAAGCACTTCATACATGAGCTCATTGGATATTTCAAAACTTGTGTTTGTAAAACCATTTCAGAGATGGGAAAAAAGAAGTAATTGAAGGGAATAATTGAACCACAGTCATCACTAAAAATCATTAAAAATGGATGTTCTTAGCCTTGTGATGAGACTATAGATTTACTTGGAATTAGCAGATGTATTAGTCAGGGTTCTCTAGGGAAACAGAACTGACAGGAAATATCTGTAAATACTATGATATTTTATAAAATTGTCTTACATGACCATGGAGAAGCACGAGTCCAAATTCTGTAGGGCAGGCTATAATCAGGGACTCTGATGAAGGTCCCCAATTGAATTCCCCAGGAGATGTTGGCTGTCTGACATAGAGATGGGGATTCTCTCTCTGAATGCTGAAATTACTTCTCCTTTTATGGCCTTCAACTAATTGGATGAGACGTTACTCATTGCTGACGGCAATCGCCTCAGTTGATTGTAGATGTAAGCAGCCATCTATAAAATCAATTCACTGATGATTAAAGTCCATGAAATGCCCTTTTATGACAATTAGCCCAGTGCTTGTTTGATCAAACAACTGGCCAAGTTGACACATTAGTCTAACCATCACAGCGGAGAAGAGAGTTTGAGCTATGAATGCTCAAAAGCACATTTTATAATCACCATCTAGAAGTCATAATTATCAGTTTGTTGGGAAATTTCCAGATTATATCATACCACAGCTCATGTGATAGTGCCTTATAATGGATTTTTGTGTATTCAGAGTGTGCATGTCTCTGTATGTGTACCTGAAAGAGAAATGCAACATAAGCACTGAGAATGATCTGTCTGGAAACCCAAATACAGTTTGAGCTTTCTATATACAAAGCCCCTTTCTTCCTCAGTGCTCATCTCAATCATCATACCCTGGTCATTGGTAGGAATGACCCTGTCTGAACTAGAATGTTCATAATATTTTAGGAATCCGTGACATTCAAAGATGTAGCTATAAATTTCACCCTGGAAGAATGGACCATGCTGCATGCGGCACAGAGAAAGATGTTCAGAGATGTGATGCTGGAGAATATCAGTCATCTGGTGTCCATTAGTGAGTTTCTCAAAAGTTTATCTCTCTCTCTATTATCTATCATCTATCTATCACCATCATTATCTACCATATATCTATTTAATCTATCCATCATCTTTTCAACATCTACTTAAGCTCATATGCCATTAAGCTTCCCCATGTGTCAGTGTGATCTCTGCCTTGATTCTGTCACAACACTTATAACTACTGAATGAAATTTGTTTCTTCAGTTGTTACTTACATCTAAATTGTCACACCAGTGGAATGTAATCTTCCTGACTAAAATTCATGTCTTTCTTGCTATTCAATTTCTCACACTCAAAACAGTGCTGAGAAATCAATAAATAATATTTCAATGGGTAAATAAAAAGAATAAATATTCTCCAAATAATTATAATGCTCTAGGTACTATTATGAGATTTCAGAACACAATAGTATAATAATAGGTATACAGTTTTCCATATAGAACTCAGATTATTCTGGTGAAGCTTATGTTTATTGGATATTTTAAAAAGAATATTGTGGAAACATAATTTCTCCTTATAGGAAAAGACTGAGAATACTGTAGTCTTTGAACTTGGGCATGGGTGCCAATAACCAGAGGTCCTTAATATCTTTTGACACAGATCATGAGCCATCCCTTTGCTGGTGAAGGATTGTCAATATCTGTTCAAAGTATGCTTCCCTGAGCTGACCGTCAATGTTTACCTTATTCTTCCTCATATCCTGCCATGGACTTGGTTATTATACATTGTTGTCAGCTCAGGACTCAAAATCCATATTTCTATTTACCATAAATATTGTATCAATTCTGTAAATCAGATGTGATTTTCCAGTTGGAGCATAAAGAGGAAATGTGAAGAAAAAGATTAGGATTTCTCCATTGCCAGAGTCCATGTGATCTCCAGGAACCTGTGCTTCAATATGAAAAGGAATGTGGTCAATTAATGAGAAGTTTCTTGGAAATAGCTACTGAAGATTTCCTTAACTGAGTGATACTCTCTAAAATATAGATGAGGACATGGGTGGAGATTCCTCAAATAATATCAATACATGTATCAATTTCTATTCAAATACCCATCTGTCATTGTCTTCAGCTTTAGGGAAAGGGATTTTAACATACTTATTGATACGTTAAACATTCACAATGTGACCCATGTCTTGGTCCTCTGCTTTGAGGATTTTCCCTTTTTTTACCTCCTCAAAATCTAATCTGTATTTTCATTTTCCCTTGCTTTAATTCTTAAAATGTTTTTGTTGTCAAAATTCCCAAAAGTGTTTCTTCTTTCCAGACTATACCTTAAATTTAAATTCTTTCACCATCTAATTGACAATGTTTGATACATACTCATATGAGCATTGGGACTATTCAAAGTGTTCGTTACTCTAATGCCACTCTAACAATGCCTTTTAAAATTATTTTAGGAAGGGAAATTGTCTTTAAAAACCAAGAAATGATATCCATGCAACATACCTGCAGGAAAGACTCACCCATCATCCTATCAAAGGTGGGCCTCAAGTATATGAACCTTGGTCATCCAAAATTAGACCCGGAAGGGATTGTTAGTTCAGCACAATCACCTGAGTAATTAAAGTTGAGATTAAGTACTGCCCCAGTACAAAGTTTTGGATCATTTCAATTTAAGGAAAAAATAACCTGAGCTGAAAACCATAACCTGAGGTCCTATGAAAGGACAATTGCATAAAGATGGATTATATACCTAATCTTTGAAACATAATGAAATCTTCAAAGTTAATCAGATAGCTACAGTTGAGATTCTACAAAAGATAAAATCTTTCCATGCACAGAGTAACAAAATCATGTGTGTGTAACATACGAAAAAAATTTCTCTGAAATCTCACTGAATGACAGTCTAGGATTCATATGCAGAGAATTGAATTAATGAATATATTCAAGCAAATATTTTACTATGTCTCCTCTTCTTCCCAACAACAGATTTCTCACACTGGAGAGAATCCATTATAATGGATGCTTTGGGAGATTTCAATCACAGCTCCACATTGACTCAATATATGCCACTTCACATGGGATAGAAGCCCTTTGTCAGCAAACAATTTTAAAAAGCCCTCAGTGATGAGTCATCCTATAATGTACATAAGCAAAGTCACACTAGAAGTCAATCTTATGACCATCACCATGAGAAAGCCTTCAGAAGAACTTGTGTCCTTGGACAAAATGAGAAAATTCACACTGGAGAGAAAACATATGAATGTCAACTACATGGGAAACCTTTCACTCATCCTTCTACACTTAGACAACATAAGAGAACCGACATTGGAAATAAACACTATGAAGTGCCAAATATGTGGGAAACACCTTACAAATTTTTCTAACCTTAGATGAAAATAGAGAGAAACCGTATGAATGTGATGTATGTGGGAAAGCATTCTGGCAATATTTTGCCCTTAGATGACATGAAAAAATTTACAGTAAAAAATGTTATGATTATGAAAATCTTCAGCCACAGCTCTAACCTTCAATCAAATGAAAGAATCCACACAGAAGTGTAATTCTATGTCAATATAATCAACATGTAAATGCTTTTATTTACAATTTATCCTTAAACAACATTTGACTGCACTATATTTGGAAGAATGCTACGTCTGTAGTTACCTGCAGGGGACTGGATCTGAGCTCCAACCTTGGTGTGCAAAGGAAAACTCAGAGTAAGAATAATACCTAAAGCAGGTAATCAGAAAGGAAAGTCTTTACCATGAGAAGGAGACTCTGGGGGAAGGGAGGTGAATCAGATAATTTTTGCTGGACAAGTTATTCAGTGAAATAAACATGAAAAATCCTTTACCTACAGAGCAACATTTGTAAAATAAGTGAGGTTTCAATTTGTATAAAACATTCAATGTGTAATGAATAAAGGAAAGTCTTCAGTGATTTTGAATTCCTTCATCAATGTTAAAGCTTACATGTTAAGGAAATGCCAATCCTAAAATTAAAATGAAAAATCTTTAAGCTGGAGCTCACTTCAGAATTATCAGACTAGGGAAACATCTAACAAGAAAACTTTGCCACACAATTCAACCATGAATTCAGAATTTTGCCTAATAAGCTAGTATTGAAAAAATTAAGATAAAAATTTAGAATTGTAAGGTGATCTGATAATGTTGATTCAGAATTTTGCAATGAGTATTAGGCAAGGATATTAGACTTTTTTTCAATAGGTTAATATTTACTAATACATATGAAGTAAAAGTTGTTGCTGAAAATCCTTTTAGGTTGGTCAATTTCTATTTTTAACGCAACTCTAAACATAATCATGATGACTAGGTTGAATCAGAAAATAACTTTGAATGTCAACTAAAAACTGTTCATCCATATGCATAAAAGCTAATGCATAATCAAAACAAATGCTAAGTAGTGACTTAAGTATTTAAACAAGTATGGGGAGTTGGGTCTGCATCACTTTAGACTGACCTTGGCTCCTGTCTGCAGACATAATAAATATAAGTTCTGCCTAACTCTCGTGTTCAAGTTTTTTTCTCTGGTTATCCCCAAAGATCCAACTTTGAGGCATAACATATCCATTTCCACACTTTTATAGTCAAGTTAATTAAAATTTCTACATACATTAAACATCAGTAGTTCTTCCTAGTCACATGGGCCTTAGGAGGACATGGTAACTTTGGATTTTATTCACAGGATTTCAACATGGAAAGGGGCAGGAGAATAAAATTGTGAGAGTGTGGGAGTGGGGCAGAAGCAGTGGGGTATGCAGGCATGTCTGTGGGCAAGTAAACACCTACTGGTGCTTGCCGAGGTTGGATCTCCTGCCCCTTTCCCTTCTCACTCTACATACTTTGAGAGACCACATCCAACCCTATGGCTTCAACTGATTCACTGTACCAAGGACCCCAGTGTTCACAACTGGCCCAGAACACTCTCCTGAGCTCCACATCCAAATTTCCAAGTGGACTCCCATGGATACCTCAAACTAAAGTTCTGCCCCAAAGTTCTGCCCCATCTTCCCATCAGGATGAATGTCACTGCCACCTACCCATTGCTCTAAGCCAGAAACTGGGAGGTTTCCTTTACACCTCCTTGTCTCTCACTCTTCAGTGCAATTAGTCATGAAGATGTGTGAATTCTACTTCCTAAATGTGTTTGCTTAATTTCAACCTCCTCCCTGTTCCTCTTGTCATAGGTACAGTCCAGGGTTTCATCACTTATAGCCTGGATCATTGCCACAAATTGCCCAATAGCTCCTCTGCCTCTTGCCTGGCCTCCCTCCAATACATCCTCTAAAATGCTGCTAAGATATTTATAAAATGGAAATTAAACAATGTTATCCCCTTACCTAACATCTTTCAATGGTTTTTGTAGTCTGTACAATAAAGTTTAAATTCCTCATCACCTCATCATTTTACACCAGAAATCTTGGGGGCTGGCCACAATCCACCTCTCCTGGCACATCTCCCACCAACCCCTCAGAACTGGAAGTCAGCATATTCCAAAGTGTTCTGAGGAGTGGTTTCCTCAAGATATTAATAAAATTCTGGTCAAATGAGTGTGTTAATGTGGGAAAACAGATTGAAATATAGTAATGGGCATGGAGAATATCCAAGAAAGGATCAGAGAAGGTAAAATTTGAGTACCAAACTCCTGTTTTTCACTGAATATCTATGAACATCTCTAGGGATTCAGTTTTGGAACTGCTACTGAAGGCATTTAGAACAACTTACAGTTCCTAGAATATGCTATGCTCTCTTTATATATATATATATATTATATATAATATATATATATATATAATTTTTAAAGAAGCTTTAGATTACATAAATGTTGCATAAAAAAATACAGAGGATTCCCATATACCTCACTCCTCCCCCTCCCACACTTTCCCCCATTAACATTTTTCATTAGTGTGGTACACTTGTTTTAATTGATGAACACATATTGAAATGCTATGCTGTCTTGCTTCTCCACCTCTGGCTGGGTTGCCATTCATTTATTCTTTTGTTCATTCACTTATTTGTTCATTCACTTATTTGTTCATTCAGAAACACTCATTGTACATTGTATTAGTCAGCCAAAGTAATACTGATACAAAATACCAGAAATCTATTGGCTTTTATAAAGGGTATTTCTTTGGGGTAGAAGCTTACAGTTACCAGGCCATAAAGCATAAGTTACTTCCCTCACCAAAGTCTATGGCCACATGTTGGAGCAAGATGGCTGATGACATCTGCCAGGGTTCAAGCTTCCCGGGTTCCCCTCTTCCCAGGGCTTGCTTCTCTCTGGGCTTAGCATCTCTGCTATCTCCACAAGGCCAGCTGTGGACTATCAGGCAAATAGCTTGTTTCTATTCCTGGGGCCTTTTCTCTTTCCTCATGACCAAGCTCCTCTGTGTGCTTACTTCCTGGGGCTCCAGCTCAAACACTCCAACTCCCTTCTCTGTGGTGTGGTTTCTCTGTGAGTCCCCACCCACCAAGGGGTCAGGGACTCAACACCCTACTGACATGACCCAATCAAAGCCTCAATCATTATTTAATCAAGTAAAAGTAAAACCTCTGAATCCAATACACTCTAATATGCCCAGAGGAAAAGACCAGTTTACAAACATAATCCAATATTTCTTTTTGGAATTCATCAATAATATCAAACTACTACATACATCAACTGTATGTTCTACCAACTGGTATAGGCTGGACATTCAGAGGGAGGCATGAACCAAACAATTAACTATATGATGAAAATGGTCATGATAAATGTTGTGAATTTGGCAGCATAAAGTGGGAGGACCTGAGAGTGGGGGGAGATCTGGAGATAGTAACCATGCCCCCTCCTTTTTTACCAAGTTATCTCTGAGATAGGTGTAAGTTTACTCCCTGTATTTTGAGGCTTAGGTGTGAGGTGTGTGTATATTTATAATTGTTATATCTTCTTGATGTATTGATCCTTTTATTATTATGAAATGTTCCTCTTTGTCTCTAGTAATATTTCTTATCATAAAGTCTATTTATCTAATATTAATATAACTACTCCAGTTCTCTAATGGCTACCATTTGAATATATCTTTTCCCATCATTTTTCTTTTAATTTGTTTATGTCTTTGAATCTAAGGTCAGTCTCTTGCAG
>PVKH010002975.1:15691-25984 GCA_004027955.1 Chaetophractus vellerosus | reverse complement strand
AATGGGGGGGGGGATAAATAAATCTTTAAAAATAAAAAAGCCTTAGTAACCATATACCCAATTCTAACTTTATCTGTTTAAACGAGTTATAGGTGGCGGAGGTGGCCCAAATGGTAGGGCATCTGTTTCCCATGTGGAGGGACCTGGGTTCGATCCCCTGGACCTCCCGGTAAAATAAAGAAAACTGTAGAAGGTGTGTGGGTGCGGTGTCAAGCCCCGCCAAACCACGCAGCAAGATGATGATGTGACAGGAGAGAGACGCAGGGGAGAGCAAAGACGAGACGTGCTGAAAAACCAGGAACTGAGGTGGCGCGGGTGGCAGGACGCCTCTCTCCCACACCAGAGGTTCCCAGGATCGAATCCCGGTGAAGACGGGAGGAGACGGACACAGAGAATTGCCCAGAGAATGGACACAAAACAGCAAAAATGGGGAGGGGGTGGGGAGGGGGTTTCTAAAATGGATAAAAAGTAAATAAATAAATCTTTTTTAAAAAATGATTTATATTTGCCTCCTCTCAAACTAGAGCAACAAATCTTCCATATTTAAGTATCTTCCTTACCCATCAACTCAAAGGAAAACCAAAATGATTAGTAGAGAAAAATGCAGGAATGAGTATACCCTTTTAATTTGTTTTACGTATTTTTAAGGTTTAAAAAGTGTTGAGGTTTGTAATTCCTGATAGGAAAACATGATCTGAATGAATACCCTAATGGCAAACCCCCGTAAACCGTGTCAGCCGCGTTTGGGGCCGAGGGGGGGCTGTCTGCAGAGCACCCCGGCTTTCTGGATGAGCAGGGCAGGGGTGCACCTCCGCCAAGTGACCTCGGTCTCTTTTCCTTGTTTGTCAGCAGGGTACCACGCTTGACCCCCACGCTGGGCCAGGTCACCGGTGGGAGTCACAGCCTTCGGGCTGCCCTGCCGTCGTGACGTCCTTGCTGGGTTCCGGGCCGCATGCTGGAAAGCCACCCCCCCCCCGCTGGGTCCTGTGTGGTCACGGAGAGTCTCAGGGAGCCCGGTGCTCCTGCCCCTCCAGGCCCAGCCCCGGAAGAGCCGACCTGCACGCCTGCTCGGCCTCGGGCTTCGTCCCTCTCTGGCCCTTCCTGCCCCTCTGCGGCCGCCTCGGCTCGTTCTGTTCTGCCTTTGCTCGCTTTTTCCTCACCTTTCTGCTCACACCGTCTCCGACACTGCAGCTTTCTGGGCACTGGCATCTTCGTCACAGTGCAGTTTCCGGCCAGCCTGAGCTGGGTCCGCGTGTACCTCCATGGCCATCGGCCTGCGGTGCCTGTGGCTGCTGCCTCTGGAGGACTTCGCTGGCCAAGCGAGGATTCCGCTTCCTGATCAAGCCAAGGGCGCTCTAGCTCACTGTCGTCTGGGGCCTCACAGCAGCCCCTTGCTCATCGTCTCCTCAGTTGTCTCTGGAGCTTCATGGCCCATTTCTTGAGGTTCAGTAGCACCTTCGTTGTCCATTTCTAGATCGCTTTCCTCACTTGATGGTACCTCTGCCTTTATGTTTTCCTTTGACTTGCTCTTCCTTGATATTCTCTGTGGCTTTAGCTTGATGTGTAGCCGGTAGTATTTCACCGTGCTTGGATCCTGCGTTCACATTTTCACATTTCATATTTTCACCGAGGCCCGAAGTACTCGCACTTTGCCGGGATCCGTGGTTTGGAGGCAGTGGGAGGCCCTAATACAGCTTTAAGTCTAAAAATTTTTCCCAAGAAGTTTTGCCTTTCAGGAATTTGCATATTTGTCATACATGTTCACTTTGCTAATGAAAGAACGTAAGGTATGGGCCACAGACGAGGTCACACTCCTGGCATAATTTGTCTTTTCCTCCATAAACCTGAGCTGTAGATATTTTATTAATAAAATATATCCTCAAATTCGGATGATTTGTAAGAAAAAGTTACCACTCATTGAAATGCAGCCCTTTTATCACTAGAGGTTTTTCTTCTTTAAAAAAATAATGCCAGCAATGAAAGAGGAAAACCTTACTCAAAACACCTCTTTCTTGGCTCTCTCTGCCTAGAGGAGCCCGTACCTACACCTGGGGTTGCGTAAATCTGTTCTTTTCTCCCAGTTCTCAATAAATTCTTTTTACTGGCCTAACTAAAATAAACAAACAAAAAACCCCACCTCTTTCTTCTTTGTTATTTGAACATTACATTAAAAGTATCAATAGAATAGTGATTTAGGGATTAAACAAAGGGAAAAACACTGTTCATTGCTAAAGAGTTGTTTGTGTGTGGAAGGTGCCTGGTGTGCCTGAGAGCTTCTGTTTATTTATTTTACAAAATCCAGAAGCTAAGAAATTTAATCTACAACTGAGGAGTAAATAATGTTACTTAAACAAGTATAAGCAATTCAGAGTGAAAAAAAAAAAAGGACACCCGTCAACCACAGAAACTCATTCCCTGAGGCTCTTGCACAAAACAGTCACAGAGCCTTGGAGCCCTGCCCTCAGCTGCCACTTGCCAAGGCTGTGCAAGCTGCGAGCTTGGAGATGCCTTTTGCTTTTTTAGATTCCAAATTAAATTTCTTTGACAGTAGTTGGAGGAAGCAGGTTTTCAGTGGCCCTTCAAATTGTATAAAGTCGAACAGAGGCCTCCCCGTGGCGGCAGGGGCTCGAGGTTCACTGGTGGTTCTCCTAGTAGAGTCGTCCGGAGGCTCACAGGGAGGCCCATTTCCCCCACTTAATGAGATCAGGCCTCGTGAAAAACCCATTTTAAAGACTTTGAACGTCTAGCTTTTTGCACTGCCTGTGCCGAGAAGCCCTGGCATGGCAGGATCAGTGAGGCAAGCAGGAGAGGCCTCAGAGGACAGCGGCCGTCGCCAGCCAGGCAGCAGGTGGCCGTTTGCATGGGGTCACCCTCCACCAAGTCGACCCAACAGGTTCTTTTTTTAACCTCCTGTGATAAACCTACAGGGCGCCTCAAACTAAATTGGACCAATAAGTCTTAACTTGGGGAGGAGAATTAGAGAGGGACTTTGTCTGTTACACAGGCAGATGCAATTGCTTTCATCTTGCCCAATGTATTTTATCCAGCCACCTAAGTCAATTAGGAATTTTCCATTTAAACCTGGTTACAAATTGAATTTTGGTTCAGTTCCCTTTATTATGCATGAAATTATGTGCCTCCTGGTCGTTTTGTGGCCCATTTTATACAGACTATTAAATAATTTGTTTGCCTAGTCATTTCTAAATGAAAGCAACAGAAACAATTTTAGAAAAATAATTGTCTCTAAAATCTCCAAGTATTGCCAAGAAGTCTTTGATTGTAAATATGTAGAAGGGCACGAGAGTTATTTCACGTTTACGTCCTGCTCTGTAGGTAGCTTTGAGCTTACTGACATCTCTTCCTGCCTTCCCCAGAACCCAAACCAAACCAAAGCAGCATAGGAAGCGGCGCGAGCGCACTGCCTGGTCCCGCTGGAGGGGCGGTGGGCTAGCGAGGCCCACTTGGCCCCTGTAGTCACCACCCTCGGGGAGTCTTCGTCGCCGCGCTGGGAGATCGGACCTGTGCAGCCTGGGCCTGCTCAGCACCAACCCAGCCGCACACGCGTTTCAGGTTGTAGTTGATGCTGTCCCTGGATTCAGTGTTGGGAGGAGTCTCACAAAAATAAGAAAGTTTTCACCATTTGAAACATGTCTTCCAATATTGAACTCAATTTAAAAAAACCAAGAAATCTTGGTACTCAAATAGATGTATAATCATCTTTGTTTAACGAATACCCTTGAACGCTTTGCTTCCTCTGATACAGAAAATATATATATATATTTTGTTTTTAGATTTTTAAAATTTATTTATTACATATCCCCCCCCTTTCTGCTTGCTCTTGCTGTGTGTCCTTTCTTCTGTGTCTTTCTATGTCTGCTACTTGTCTCCCCCAGTCTTTGCGGCGACGCACCGAGTCGGCCCTCCACAGCGGTGGCTCGCTCTGTTCGAGGGTGGCTCCATTCCGTTTTCACGGGCGGCTCCGCTCCATGTTTTGCGGGCAGCAGTCCTCCATGTTTTTTGCGGGCTGCCCGGCTTCCGCGGCGGTTCGCAGGCGGCAGCTCCGCTTTTTCACGGGTGACTTTACCATGCCCGTGGGGGCTCCGCCCTGCCCGTGGCGGCTTTTTTTTTGCCCCGCCCACGGCGGCTCTGCCCTTCTCAAGGCCGTCTGCCCTCTCGGAGAGGTCCCCGGGAACCGAACCCGGGCCTCCCATGTGGTACCCCAGAGCGCTCTTTATCCACTGAGCTATCTAGCCGGGCCCCAGAAAATATTTTAAGACTAGTATACAGCTAGTCTTAGGGAATATATCACTCTCAAACATTTTGTCATAGTTCTATTGTACAGAAGCCCCTTCCTGACAAGTTGGTCTGCATAGCTGAAAATCCCTAGTAAATGTCCACAGAGCTCTCTGAATGGAGATGAAAAGCACCCGTCCAATGTGTGCGCAGACGTGAATCTGCTAATAAGCAGGTGATGCACAGTAATAGGATAAAGCCATAGGGGATTTGATCTCTTCTCCTTGAGTAACTATTATCCCAGATTAGCAAAACGAGGAGACTAGGCCTAAAGAGTAAATCGCTGCCCGAGTTAGCAGTGGCGCAGGCAGATGTGAGCCCAGGAACTGGGGCTCTGTGCTCTCTCCGTGACCACTGGATCTCCCCCGGGGCACACTGGCCTGGGGCCGAGGATGTTTATTACACCTTGGTGTTGAGAGGAAGAACACTGGATGCACTTTCACAGAGAAAGGGGTGAATAAATTGTTGCAATTAATTGCACCAAAAAAGAAAAAGCTGAAGATCTGGTGGAAGCGAAAAGCAATAAATATTAGAGTAAAAGCATTTGTGATTTTGAAATTCACTTGATATTAATGAGAAACCATTGTTTTCTTCGGGTGACAGCGTCACATTTCAGAGTAGCTCAGGAGATTAAAGTGCTCTGTCTTCCGTCCTGATGCGTCCATTCGACCCTGTGCACTGGTCCCCCGCGTCGCTTGAAGCACGTCCATCCTCAGGGCCGGCACTGGGGCCAGGGCAGAGGCGCCTGGTGAGCGGGGACGTCTGGCCGTGGGCTTGCCAGGCTGGACATTCCCCAGGATATCCAGACTTGGCTTTTTAGCCACTGTACAAGCCGACTTGATACGGCTTTGGACATACGAACCTATGAAAATGTTTTTTAAAAAAGCTGTTAGAGGGAGGGGTCTCAACCCTGGCTCTGGGAGGCTCCTGAGCAGTGAGCCCTGGGGCGGCCCAGCCCCCGGGGGGTAAAAACGATGCAGCAGACAGACCTGAGACTCGCCACCAGGCCCTCGGGCCCCAAGTCAGCGCCCCGCCTTCCCACTGATGCGGAATTTGATGTTCTCCTTATCGGTCTTAGCCACTTGTGTACAGACGTGGCGGCGCGGGCCCACGGACCAGAGCAGTGACTGATTAAGCCTCCCCCCTCCTCTCCCCCTCTGTGTCGGCTCATTGGTCCCTGCAGCTTGGGAATACTGTGAAAGTGAACGTGGACGTGGATACATGCAGAAGGGAACTCATTTTCATTTCAGCTGTTTTCATGTGTGATTAGAAGTTAGAGTTAAGGCATTCTAAAATTGTAGGGACACTTTCAAAGAATACTTTTGTGACTTTTTTTTTTGCAGATTTTTATGTTAACAGATTGTTGTAATATATTGAGCTTTGACCTGTTTTTCTAAAGTGAGATTATAAAAATCAAGTGTATATTTGAGAATATATCATCTTCTTCCAAGGATTTCAGAGTGGCTGTGGGGAAAGTCCAGAGGCTGCCCTTGCAAAACTAATCAGGCTAGATTGCAGCTAATTAGTCACAGTTAACCAACTTAACAAGAAACAAAAAAAACTATGCTTTCATTTTAGGCTATCGACCAAGAAATAACAGAGCTGTAAAGTAACAAAACCTTTAATTTGGGAGTTCAGGACTGCAGTTGGAAGAGCACAGATCCAGGTAGCTGCCTAAACTGTGTCCCACGTTGGAGCTGCCAAGCAAGGGTTTCTAAAAGGAAAAAGAGTACAGAAAAAAAGTGAAGTTGGTTAGGGCAAGGGTCTTAGAAATAGGATTCAGTTTTTTTTTTTCAGAAAGGGAGTGGTTCGCTTAGCTGCTTACGTTTCGCTTATAACAGCCAGTTACGGGGTTTCGGGGTGGCATGGGGCCTTCTGTGCCCAGCCCCCAGCTCCACTGTAGGTCTCAGCCTGGGTCACTCTGTTGTTCTTTCACAAGGGAAGACAGGCAAATTGCTGTAACACAAGTCTGGCAAACTGTTTTTAAAAGAAATATTTTTCCTTTCTATGTCGTGGAGTCAAATGTTAAGGCAAATCTAAAACATTTTGCTCTGTTACTGCATTACATGAAATTAATAAGAACCATGATCTTTAATTATGTAAGATCCTGAATTACTAAAGATAAATTTAGGATGTTACCTCTTCAAAGCAGGGTAAAGTGATACGTTCGGCAGAGAATTTCAACAAAGCTGAGGAGAAACTGAGTTAAGCCCAGCCTGACACTGATGGAAGTATCGAGGCTTCACCATGTCCTCACCGTAAAGCGCTCGGCGCAAGCACTTAGGACGCGGCTCTGTCGGCAGCGCAGTTGCGGGCGCAGGTGGGTGCGTGCTGGTCACCTTGCCCTGGGCGGCAGCAGGTCTGGCGTTTTACCCACCTGTGTGCGCCTGGCAGCACCAGGAGCGCGAGCAGCGCCTGTCTTACCTGCAGAGCTGCCCGTGGACTTCCCACGCTGTTCGGCGGTGCCTGCGGATCACGGGACGTGTGGCTTTTGTTCATTTTGGGCAAGCATGATTAGTTTAGATTCCGATACTCAGCGGGTGGCTGGGCTTCCATACGGACGGTGCAGGCATAGGGTGTCTCCAGCCGCGGGTTTGACTTCAGGGGCAACTGCACGTGGTCATTTGAGATTTAGCCCACTGGGAAGATGGTGACACTTGTAACGGGAGAACATGGATCCTGTGTGCGGAGGAGTTTCTGGACTTGAACACAGCATCCAGGAGAAGCTTGTCCTCAGATACCTCACAAATGATTTATCTAGGATTTCGTAGGGAGAGGGGAAAAGGACTCAAATAAATTGAAGGTGGAAAGCACTTGAGTAAAATACAGCAAAAACAAGGTCAAAGGTCACTTAAAAAAACCTCGCAGGCATTTAGTTGGAAAAACGCAGCCTGGAGGATTGCCTTCCTCTTGGCCTGCAGATGAGCAGCCCCAGCCAGCAGTGCCCGTTCCATGTAGATACTCAAACCGTGCTACTTTGCAGTAAGGAAGAGGGTGAAAATCTAACACGCTTTAAAGACAGTTTAAATTGGTATTATTTGCTTGTTGTAATGATGAGCTCTGTATTTACCCTAATAGTCCTTTCTGTGTATACATGTGTAAAAATCAGCTAGGTAACCCTTTTAATGTGATATTTATCATTACATAAATATCATTAGAAGCATCAACTATATTTATGGTTGTAATAGTGGTACAGCTTTGTATTAAGTTGTATGTTTAAAAGTCATAGTAAATGGTAATAGTCTGATGATATGATCTCATAATCTGTAACAAATGTGCCACCACAGTGTGGTGTGTTGATAGAGGGGTGTTGTATGGGAATCCTGCCCATGTGCATGATTGTTTTGTAAGTTCACACCTTCTGTAAATAAAACATATTTTTAAAAAATAATAGAATGGGTTGGGAGAAAATACATCAAAGTAAGATATGGACTATAGTTAGTAGTAAGATTTTCATGATATTCTTTCATAATTTGTAACCAATGTCTCAAAACAGTGCAACGTGTTGGTGGTGGGGTGTTGTATGGGAGCCCGGTATGATGTTATAAATGTTTGCCTTGTAAGTTCACAACTTTTACTCTAAACTTATTGTTTATGTATGTTGATGTATGAATGAAATAATATCAATAATAATAATAATAGGGTGGGTTGGGTGGAAAATATACCAAGTATAAGATACTTTGGTTAGTAGTAATATTTTGAGGATGCTCTTGAATCTTTGGTTAAAAACGTTTCACAATAATGCAAGGTATTGGTGGTAGGGTGAGGTGTGAGAGCCCCGTATGATCCTATGCATGTTTGTATGTTCACAACTATTACTATGCACTATTGTTTATGTATGTTTATGTATGAGTGATATACTTCAATAAATTTTTTTAAAAAAGAAAAAAGTCATTTTTTAATGCATTAGACTTTTTTGTCTGAAAAGCTCAGTTAAGTTTGCAAACAAAAATAAAATACTCTAAAAATCAAGCTTTTACTTGATTTAGAGCGTTTCATTAACATGGATTTTGAGGGCCAGCCACTCTTCCTTCATTGTGATGCCATTTTATCGACTCAGAGCAGGGACAACTGCCTCAGGTTTTGCCAGCTCCTAATGGGGCAGATTCCTTCCCGCCCAGGGCACTGTCCAACTGCCACCTGCGCGGCTCTTCTTCTATCAAGGCCCTCGCACAGGGTTCGCCCTCCTCAACAAGCCAGGTGCCTGGCTGATTTCGCAGCGCACAGTGGGACCACGCCGGCTCTACAGCCCGTCCCTAGAACGTGCCCTGCACCCTCCTCCTTAGAGAGAAGGGACATCGGCGGCAGGCACTGCCCTGCACAGACCCTTGAGTGGCGCTGCTGGGGCCACACCTCTCTGCCGCCGTGTGAGTCCAGGCGCCAGGCCATGCAGCAGGAACCTCCCCTGGGTGGTACATTCTGGAGGAGGCAGAGGGGAGGAAAGCGGATTTTCCTTCTGCCCCAGCTTTGCTTTATTTTACATGTTTGAGCCCACTGGCTAAGAACTTTGTCTCCTGCTGTATTTTGTGCAATACCTAATTTACTTCTTGTTCTCAGCAAAATGTAAAATCACGATCTGCAATTCCATACAGAATTTTTTGAAATCCAGAAAGATTTCTAGTTTTACCTTTGTGTTGGAATGACTAGGAAAGGGGACACATCCCCTCCCTCCTGCCCTGTGGTGTACTTGGTATCTATACACGTGGCCTAAGCCTAAGAGAACAGACCTCTGTTTTCTTTACATTTCTATCTCAGCCTCAGAAAGGAAGCTGGTCCCTCGTAATAAACAGCGCCTGCTGTTAGGTGGAGAGAGCGGCTGCCGGGCGCCAGCCTGGTGAGCCTCGCCTGAGAGCCGCAGCAGGGCCTTGGTGTGCCCAGCACCTGGGCCGGGCTTGGCTGTGGGGTGCCACCTTTGAATCCAGAATTAACCTTTTTAAACCTGAGAAACGGAATCTCTCACAGGTTGTGTTTATTGCAAAATTCAGTGAGTGGGTCTCTAAGAAATTCTTTTTGCCAAGTAGGTGTCCAGAGAAATGTGCAGAGCCCCCTGCGCCCGCCGAGCCGGCTGTCCTCTCTGCAGACAGCGGCCCTGCAGCCACGGAGCCCTCCTGCCCCACGCTTGCTGGGCGTGGTCTCATTTCCGCCCTCTGAAATCCCACCATCCTGCAAGGCCCCTTTCAAAGCTCTGAAGCTCAGCTTGGCGAAAGGGCTTTCTTTCGGAACGGCTCTTTTCCCCGTCCTGTGCTCTTGCAGGCAGGCGTCCCAGAAACGCTGGGCCAAAGCAGAGGGGGGGTGTGGTCCCCCCTGCGGCCTCTCCGGAGGGGGCCTCACGCCCTCGCCGGCGGCTCAAACGCGGAGCCGAGGCCGAGTCTGGGCGCTGGCAGAGCAGGGCCGCGGCTCCGCAGCAGCGTTCTCCCCGGGGCCTGCTGCGGCGGGCGCTCGGCGCCTCCTCAGCGCGGGGGCATCGGTCCTCACAGCCCTGCGCGCCTGCGCCCGCGCGCCACACGCCGCCCTGAAGGTGCTGTTCGCGGTGAATTTCTGCTCTGCTCTGTTCTTCCATCTTTGTTTTGTGTTTTAAATTTGCATTTGAGTTCTCGACCCTTCATAATTATCTCTGATGGAGATACAGCGACGCATACATCTGAAGACTAAAAGCGGCCACGTCATTGAGCTGGCACATTCGCTCCACATCGATGCTCCAATATAAATGCCTCTAACCGCAGAGCAGGAAAATGCAGGCTTGGCGGGGTTGCCCGTGGAAATCGCGTCTTTTCGCGGAGCCCGTCAGCTCCCCGCCTCCTGACCGCGCCGGGCGCTCCCTGCGCCCAGGGCTGCTGCGGGTCACAGCTGAGCCTCCTCCGAAATACCGCCTCGGACGCGACGCGGCTCCCAGGCTGCCGCCCAGAGCTCAGCAGCTGTTTAACGGCTGGGTTTACAAGAAACCTATTTCAGTATTTTCTCAAACTCTGTCCAGCGAACGCTTCGATTGTCTGCTGCCGC
>PVKH010002975.1:0-15591 GCA_004027955.1 Chaetophractus vellerosus | reverse complement strand
CCTTCCTGCGCGGGAGGAGAGGGGACTTGACCGGGAGTGCCGGGATGTGCTGGGTGTCACCTTGGGAAACAGCCACCACAGCCAGGAAGAAAGCTATCGACATTCTGTACATTTTATAATGTTTAATATATTCGTTGAAGTGTTCTGATTTTACTGTCACTCTCACAGTTTTTGAGGATGTCTCTGAACACATTTCCTGTTTTGCAAACTTTTTAGAATGTATGGGAAATAACCTGCAAGGTGCCTGTTAAGCGAGCCTCAAATTGCCGGCCAGGTTTTGTTTTTAGCTCTGAGTGCCTAGTGCCTTCTTTAGTGAAAACACTGCAGCTATTCAGAACGTGCTCCTGCGTCTGGGAAATGCCTCCCCCTGCACCTCAAGCCCGGCGGGAGGGAAGCCCACCGCCCTGTGCCCTGATGCTCTTGGCCCCCAGCTCTCTTTTGACCTTAGGAGGTCGTCACACAGGCAAGTTTCCTCTCTTTGTCTGAACATACCAGTCTATAAACTTAGTATTTTTCCTCATCTCCCTTGTTTTCCATTTTGCATCTGACCTCATTTTGTTTTTAATTTTTAAAAAATTAGTTTACATAAATATTAGATAAAAAATATAGGGGATTCCCATATGCCCCGCTCCCCACACCGCCCACATTTTCCCATGTTAACAACATCCCTCATTAGTGAGGTACATTCATTGCAGTTGATGAACACATTTTGGAGCATTGCCACTAAGTGTGGATTATAGTTTACATTGTAGTTTACACTCTTTCCCACCCAATTCTGTAGGTTATGACAAGATATATAATGGCCTGCACCTGCCATTACAGTGTGATTCAGGACAATTCCCAAGTCCCGAAAATACCCCCGCATTACACCTGTTTTCCCTCTCCCTGCCCTCAGCACTCCCAGTGGCCACTGCCTCCACATCAGTGACACGGTTTCTTCTGTTGCTAGAGTCACAAGTCTGTGGTGGACACCAGTAAGTCCACTCTAGTCCACAGTTGATTCCCAATCCTGAGGACTCTGGGATGGTGATGCCCACTCCACCTCTGATTGAGAGGGGCTTCTGTCCCACAGGGCCGATGGATAGGACTCTTCCTGCTGACCTCAGTTTACACTGTTTCTCGCTAGTCCTCAAGCAGGTGTGAAATCAGCTTCTGCCACGCAGGATGAGTCACCGACCAGTCCATCCTCTTCCTGCGTCCTGGGAGGGGCGTCCTCCTGGCAGGAATTGAAAAGGGCCAGGCCCTCCTTCTCGCAAAGTACGGTCGCGAGCTGAGAAGGCTGCTCCACAGAAGCTTCTCTGTGTTCATTCCAGAGAATTTCCCAGGGGACAATAAATCTAGACCGCTCATTTATAACCAGCTGGTCCCCGAAGCATGCGTGTCTCTGGTTTCCCCAAATCTAAGCCAGCCTCCTAGGTTTGTAAGATTCACTGCTGTCTACTCATGTTGCTCTATGTATTTTAAGATAATTTTGCATTCTTAATATGAAAATACTTTTTACATATAAGGCTAACATTAAATCTGTTAGAAAACAACTCAAGTTGCACATCTTTTTATTTTGACCTCCCACCCGTGCTTCAGTCCTGTCTCTGACCTGCCCACTGGTGTTTCCACTGAGTTAGTCGACCGCGTTTGCTCATTCGTTCAACAAACGTCACTTCAAGCATCTCCTCTGGGCTATAACTACTGTGTTAGAGAGAGGAAAGGACGTGACCCTGCCTCCAGGATGTCACAGTCTAGTGAGGAGGGACATACTGTCTGCTGTCGGCTTTAGTGCCGAGGAGTGGTGCAGTGGGAGTGAACTTACAGGTAACTGCTCTGTGCCCCGGGTCTGCAGAGGCACCTCTTTTCTAAATTTTTAAAAACATCGCCAAATCCTCCAGAAACATTCTGTCAAATACCTACTTCCCTCACCGGTGTCCCGGGCTCTCCTCAGAGTTTTCTAGGGAGATGGGTTAGGTAAGTGGCATCTGTTTTTCATTTGATTTTGGCTCTTTATGAGTGAAGTTGAGCATCTTTTTTATGTTTTGTCTTTGTTTTTGCAATTTATAATTCTTTTCCTGCATATTTTCTGTATGTAGTTTCTCCATTACTCTGTTCATTTTTTCTTTTATTTATTTGTCTGGGCACTTTCTAAATTAAGGATGTTAGCTCCTTGTCCATATCTGTGTTGCAAATATTTTTTTCCTATCTGTTGTTTGAGTTTTCTGGGTGCTGTGTCCTGCTTCTAAAGAGACATTTCCCTGGTTGAGATGATTCACATACTCACTCTAGTCACCCACACTTTATTCATTTTTACATTCAGAAATTTTGATCCATCTGAAATTAATTCTGGAGGTAGGAATCTGGCTTTATTTATTGTTTCCAGACAGTTACCAAGTTGATTAAACACACTTATTGAATATTCCCTTTTCTCAAAATGCAACCTTTAAAGTACGTTCTGCTGTATAGTGTTAATGCTTTATTGTGGTACATTGATCCCTCTTCTTCATTTCTTCTCCAGTTCCGAACTGTTTTAATTACTGAAGCTAATTATGACCTGCTAGGCTAGTTTCTACTCATTCATTACTCTTCTTTTCAGACTTGTCCCTTGGTAAAACCTTTCTTTTCACAATTTGGTTTGCTCCCTCCATTGCAGTAGCGAAAGCTTTCTCTGGTGGCCTCAGAACTTGTCTTTCAAGCAAGTCTGAGAAAACTTACATTTTGGCTACCTTGTCAGAGGGTTCGTTTTTTCCAGCCGACGCTGGGCGCCAGGTTGGGGCCACCACGAGGTGCCCACCCCAGCCACCCCGTTCTCTCCGTGAACACACGTGCCACACGTCACGCTGGCCGCTTTGCCCCGTGTGGGGTCCAGCCCTGGGCGGCTGTGGAGCCGGGCAGCCTTGGCAGTGCAGTGCCAGAGCCAGATGCGTGGTGTTGGAAGCCGCGGGGCCAGAAGGGAAGAGGCCTCCTCGGCTCCTGTTTCCGTATTTTATCCTAAGCCTTTGCACAACCACTGAGCAGAATTAGTGACCTTATAACTGACCAGTTATTTGTCATGCCTGGAAAATTACAAAGAGGGCAGCCAGGAGCTATTGCTCTATTTCTGTGCTAACTCTTCCTAAAAATGTTTTATAAGCATTTTTTACATGAGATAATTTTCAAGGGGATATACACACCCCAAGGAACCTGTGGAAAGAGATTGGGGAACTATATTAGATGCGCCAAAGTAGCGGCTAAGGGAAGAAACCCTTTCCTCCGACATTCGCCTGCATTGCAGGGTTGCGGTGGGGAGGCCTCAGCTGGAGTGACACAGAGGCAGGCTGCTTCTCCCGGGGCGCCCGCTTTAAATCCCAGTGCAGGGCTGACGTTTTTGTCCTGGTTACCTTTGTGACGGTTAAAATTTTATCAGAACTAGAGAAGTCATTTTTTTCATTTGACTTCTCCCTCATGAATTGCCATTTGCTTTTACAGTTGAATCACCCAATTCTAATATTGGCCACAAACAAACAGCATACCTGAACTGCGCATTGCTCGGCTTCGATGGGCTGAATTTTTGTGTCTGGGGGTGTACCAGTGTCAGTCAGAAGTTGCTCTTTCCACTTTTTACATTTTCAGTAGTACCTGGTTTGTTTTCTTTGTTCTAAATGCATAACTTAAGTCCAGCCCAGTGGATTCTGCAGGTGAGCACCCACAAGAGTGAAGCAGAAGCCGAGTGCTCTTCTCTCCCCAGAAATTCACTGCAGGCCCAGTGCTCCTGGGCCTCTAGCTCTTCTTCTAGTCGGCCTCAGGTCAGGGCCCCTGGAGAGTTGCAGGGGGCTCCTTCCAAGCTCAGTCTGCGACCAGAAGGCTTCTTTATTTTTATTAAGTGTACCTTATCATTTCAGTTAATTTGTTGTTGCAAAAGGCAAATTATACTTTCCAGAGGCTCAAAAACATTGGAATACTTTCCAAACATTCCAGAGTATTATTTTCTGATGTGGCATTTGACTGGTATAAAAGTATCCTGTTTTTTCCTGCATGAATGTATTCTAAAGACAGCTTTTGTAGTATAGTAAATAAGATCCCACACAGATCCCACACAGCATGCCGTGTGGGGAGTTCACATAATAAAATGAAGAATGCTCTTGTGTTTTCTGGGCAGTTTGCAGTTGTTGTCTTACCCCGCACCTGTCAAAGCCAATCTTAAAGACAAAAATGGTGCATTTAATGAGCACACGGATGAAAACGAATACATCTTCATAAACAAAACGCATATTTTTCTTTTTCGGTAGGGAAGAAGGTAAGCTCTAAATAGAGTTGATGACTTAAGCTGCTGCCAAGTTTGTGAGGGAAAATATGCTGAAATTTTGGTGGGTGTTGCCAGAAGGAATGGGGACATGGGGATAAAGTCATGCCAGACATAAACGCAAATTCGAAAGAGCAGATTTAACAGGGAATTAAGACTCTGCTATTTTTCAATAGGAGAAGGTGTCACATCACTAAAAGAAAAGGGAAAAATGCTTAAAGCTCTGTTTACATCAAAGTTCGTCAGCTGCATGTTTTCTTTCTTCCAGTTGCCTATGATGAAAGTATGCTTTTGTGATTGTCACTTGCAATTTTTTTTCTGTTTCTTACCAATCAAGAGCAGAAAGCTCTTAAATACCATTTTGTTCCCCAGTTCCTAGCCGGTGCCTCGTGATGTATATGCCACAGTTTATTTCCCGCCAGGTGGGGGACACAGCTCCACCACTCACAGGACGGCCACACAGTGGATATCTCTTCATGCTTTGTCCACAAGCGTGGGTCCCTCAAATTGTAAACGACGCCGTGTGTCTTGCAGAGGGCTCCCACCGAGAGCGCGGGCAGAACCCTGCAGCCTGAGCCCTGGAGGTGGAAGCAGCTTCCCTCTGCCCCCAGGGTCACGAGCTGAAGTCGCCAGGGGCTCCTTGAGCAGCACGCTGGACCTCTCCCCGGAGCAGGTGTTCTGTAGCTCCCCCGCATTCAGCCAGGCCTTGGCGCGCAGTGGCCATTCCACTCGCGTACTTGCTCGTGACCCTCCTTGCCGTCCAGGCTCCTGCAGAGACGAGTGCTCCTCTGAGTCTGTGTGCGAAGTTTCCGTGTATTTTACATGTCTGTACACATTAACTCGTTCATTAATTGCAGTGAAAATGCTCTTCAGAACACAGTCATATTTTAAATGCCCTCTAAGTTCTTAACAGATACTGCAGCTTTCCTTCCATCTAACAGTCTCTCTGAAGTTTAAGGACGCGTTGCAGCCCCCCCCCCCCCGCCTTTTAGATTTATTTATCCCCCTCCCCTCTCCCCCATTGTTTGCACTCGTTGTCTGCACTCTGTGGCTGTCTTTTGTGCTCATCTTCTTTTTAGGAGCCACCGGGGAACCCTCCCATGTGGGAGGGAGGCACCCAGTAAGCCACCTCTGCTCCTGCTTGTTGTGTCTCTCATTGTGTTTCCTCGTTGTGTCTCTTAATTGCATCATCTTGTTGTGTCAGCCAGCTGTGCCAGCCCCTCGCATCAGCTTGCTGTCTTGCTCATCTTCTTTAGGAGGCACTGGGAACTGGACCTGGGACCTCCCATGTGGTAGGCAGGCACCCAACTGCTTGAGCCACATCCGCTTCCTGCAGCCCTTTCTTTGGTGCTGTATTTTGAGGCTGCAGTGGACTCTGCATGGTCAGTTCCAACAAGACGGAGTGGAATGAACTGCAGAAACACTCACCGGGGCTGTTCCCCGTGAACTGGGCTTGAAAGTCGTGCTCTTTGTAATGTTGTCTCTCACTGCTGATGCCAGTGTGTGCTGGAAGAGTAATTCTTACCCTGCCAAGGAGATTGGTGTTGCTTGGGGTAGCTAAAGCCAGGTCTGCTGCTTAGTCTGTCTGAAAAGCGCTTGCAAATTGTGACTCCTTTGGCTCACATGGTGTTTCATGGCTTTCTGTACCTTAAAATCACAGGAAGGGCACTCGGACATCTGGAGAAAGAAAAGTAGGTTAAATTAGTCTTTCTGAATTGGTTTAATAGTTGGCTTTTGTTATGTAACTTTTTTAAGTTTTAGAAAAGAGATTTGTAAGCAAAATACAGGTATATGTGAGGAAAACAATTAAAAAGAATAGTAAACAGCACAGAGAGGGTCGTGCCTTGGTACAGGGCACCTAGGAATGAGGGTGGGGCAACCTGGCCTAAGGCTTGTAGGGAGGAAGCGCCACAGAGCCAAAGATAGGAAGAGTGGGCAGGGCCCTTTCCTCTCTTCGGGTGAGAGCCAGTGGGAGGCCTGTGGAGTGGCTGCGACAGCAGGGAAAGCATGCGGTTTTCAGAGATGCCCACTCCCAGGCTAAGCTCTGGGCCGCTGAGCTCAGCGCTGCAGTCCCTGCCCTCCAGGAGCGTCACACACTGACAGAAGGAGTTGGGTGGCCAAAATTCAAAACAACACGTCTGACTGGAGTTAGGGGGCATCTATTTATTTTGAGAGATGAATTTAAGACAAAAGGAATACCATATCCCTGCCTAGCCCCAGAGTCTTCAAACAACTCTGGAAAAGTTGGAGCTTGTAGTTTAAAAGAGCCTTTGCTTCCTAGCAAAGATGCATTTTCAGAAGCTTCCTGTCTAAGCCTTCAGCAGGCAAGAGAGCACCGTTCCCAAGGCTCTGAGAGACTTGGCTTCTTCCCTTTGCTCCAGAGGTCAGAGCGCAGGAGCTCGGGGGCCAGGTTCTCTTCCTGGGCTTGGGCGGTGGGCAGGTACGCTGCTGGCCAGAAGTTGGCTTGGCTCTGTCCTGCCTCATCCTTTCTCTCCTCTCTCACGCCTTGTCGTCTCCTTGGTGCAGGCGCAGAGTCCTGGTGGGGACAGGGCTTGTTCTGGAGCAAGTGTGGAGTGTTTTCTAGACACTCAGCTGTATCTGGGAAAGCCTGAGGCTGCCTCTGGATTTCAGCAGGAGGGAATGGAAGGCAGAGGTGTCCTGAGATAGATCTGTGGCTGGAATGGAACACCAGGAAGGAGACTTGCGGATACTCCCCCGTGAGCCCGAGGTCAGGACATGGTCAGGGCTGGGTGAGCCGCCAGCGTCCCTTGCTCCGGGGCCCAGGCGGTCCACCATCAGGATGCTGGGGCCTGGGGCTCAGGCTGGCTGTCTGCCTAAACATCTTTGGACAAGTCCTGAAATTGATGTTTTAAAAAGATACCTTCAGGTAGAGACATAAAGTCATTAAGTATAAGAGCAAAAATAAGAACCAATCCTAAAAGCCACTTAATTCCCAACATAGTGGGAAATGCACAGCACAAAACAGTTACTTTCTGACTTGGGCCGTCAGCATAGGTGTTACGGTCACTGGGCCGTGACAGCAGGTCTGGTTCTGCTTTGGGGTGTGATATAAGAGCTGATCGCAGTGGCAGGGCTTGAGAAGAATAAAAGGTTGATAGTAAGAGACTGCCTCTTATGATTCTTACCTTAAAAATCTACCAATCAACCTCAGAGCTGCTCAGGCTATACTAACTTCCTCCCAGATTAAATATACTATGATGTTGGTGTGAATAAAACCTCACACTTGAGAATGAAATTTGAAAAACCGTGTAGACTGTGAAGCCATTTGAATTTTTACTGACCATCATATTTGTTGCTGCATTAAGGGTATCTCCTATATAAAGCCAGTTTGCCACACTCTTTCATAGTCTTTCAGTTTTTCTGGGAGTTAGGTGGACTGTTATTTGTGTATATTTGTTTCCACCTGAAATGTTAAATTCAGAATGTCAGTACAGAGACACTCAGCAGAAAACACAAAAGAACGAACAGTAGGAGTTTGAAGATTAAAAAAAAAAAGCCACGTTTGGTAACAGAAGACTTTCTAATAATAATCTTGAAACAGTGCAGTGTTTGGTAGGAACTGACAAACAGTAGCCGGCTGTGTGATCAGTGCCTTTCCCAGCAGATTTCCTGCATGAGCAGGTGTCTAGTAAACAATTTTACATGATGTAGCACATCAATCACCCTGTGGTTTGTGGTGGTGGCATTTCAAAATTTCCTGAGGCCATATTGCGTAATACACTCCGTTCATAAAATGAAAGCTGTGGTTTTTTTCCCTCTAATATTAACGTTTTATCATGTGAGATGTTAAAAATTATTAGTATATAATATATAAGATTTTTAACATAATTATATTTTATTTTGTGGTGATATAAATAAAATGACTGATGTAGGTGCATTGAACTGAAGTATCTTAAGGTACAAAATATGTGAAACTAGGGATTATATTTGGTTATAAATAATGTCAGAGTAGTGTAGCATGGTAATAGCCACCATTTATTAACCATTATTTCTAATTCTCCAATAACCTCAAGTGGTAAATGGTCTGGATCCATTTTATCAAAGAGGAAATTGAAGCTCAGAGAGGTTAAGCCCATTTGTACTAGGATCCAAACCCTACAATATTTTAAATATGACATACCACAAAAGCCAGAAAATGCTGATTTCTAGTCTTGCCTTTTCCACTGTAACTTTCCTTGGGTGAGTTATTTAATCTTTGACTTCTCTTTTCATTATTTATAAAACAAGGGAATTGGACTCTATGGCTTCTAAATTCCTTTCAAGCTTCAAAAATTTCTAAGCACAAAAAAATATTTGTAAGATAACTACTGTCTTGGTTTCCAGCTGCAATGACATGGGCCCCACGTGGGTTGGTTTAATAACAGGAATCTCCTGGCTCACGTCTCCAGAGGCTGGAAGGCTGGCTCCTTACTGGGGCTGGTAGCATTCTCACTGGCCAGCGGTCCATGGGCTCCTTGGTTTTCATGGCAAAGTCCTCGCTTTCTCTTCTGATTTGTGGCTTCTGTCTCTCTCTGTTTGAATTTCTTCTGCCTGTAAAGGCCTCCAGTAATCCTGATTAAGATCCACCCTCCTTCACTTGGGCCACCCCTTAACTAAAAACATATCTTCTAGAGGTCCTGTTTACAATGGGTGCACATCCACAGGAAAGCTGACCAAGATTAGAACATGCCTCTTTCTGGGGCACATAATTCAACCTACCACAATTATTGAAACATTCTCTCGATACCTTCAGATTATGTATACGTAGAGTCATGGTCATTCGAGGTCATCAGGAATGTAGATAATGCTCTCTCTTCCTGTGTATCTTCTTCTGTGCCTTCTTGAGTGAGTGCCCATTTATATCAGCCCACCAATGGGGCGGGGACTTAACCTGAGTTACACCTTACTGATGTTGTTGAATCAAAGCCCTAATCTTAACATAATTTAATCAAAGACATCTCAGCTGAATCTAATACAGTCAAAGGGTCTCATGCCTCTTTTGGGGGGTTCATAAAAAATCTCAAACTGTCACAGCATGGGTTACTGCCGAAGTCCACTGTAGAGAGGTATTAGCTAGGGCACTACGAGTGAAAAGAAAGATGTTTATGGGGAACAATAAGGAGCAGATCATGCTGGTCTAACAGTATACAAGCAACATTTCCAATAGTAGATGACAAAGTAGTCCAGGACTTTAAAACTGGACCTCATGACCAGGGTCTTTGGCAGGCTTTATTCTGACCAGCCACCTTCCCTGTTTCCTACACTAACCTGCCTCAACTTCCCCCTCAGAGAGTTTACACCTTTATTCTTAAAGGGGAGCTGAAGGGTGATGGTCATTCTTCTGTAGCCACTTCCTGCTGGTTAAGGGCAGTAACCCTGCCTGATTGGGTGTGAAACTCCCTGGCTATTCTATTGAGGTTGAAGCAAGGCGAGTCTGGAACCATGGTTGGGACTGGATGAAATCGCCACATGACTAATACCTTGTTCTGGAATATGTTGATTGTGGAGGAAGCTCAGAATTTTGAAGATTTGTGGTCCTAATAAAAGGTTAAAGAAAACGGGATAAACAGCCCCCAAAATGGGACCAAGTGCCTCCAGAGGCTACAACATCCTGAAGCTGATGGGCTTGATTTTGGAAGTTTCAAATGCTGTCTAGGAAACCGCCAACCCCAGTTGCCACAGCTGTGGTTATGCCTAGGACAGCTAGGAGAGGGATGAGAAGAGGCACTGCCCTAGATATAAACCCACAAAGCCAATATAGGCCACAACAAATTAAGCATATGGAAGCAAAATAAGTACAATACTTAAGAGAGCTATTCTTTTATCTTATAGGTATGTTCATTAATTACTTAGAAAATAAATTAAGTTTACAAAGTTAACGTGTTCAGTATTCCTTTGCATGTGATCTAGAATAGAAGAGATATTATCATATTCATCAGGTATGTAGGTGCAGTACTTGATACTAATCAATGCACTAATCAATGCACAAGTTCCTATTTGAGCTGCAGTTAATTGATCTAAGCTCCAGGTTTGCAATACCTTACATACTGTCTCTCCATGGGAGGAGGCCATAATGCCAATTCTGTCTGTTTAGGTTCTACTCACATTACTCTGGTAATTATTGCTCCACTTGGTATGCAGCCAGCATGCTGCAGCACCATTGGTCCTTGGAGGGAAGCTCCAGTGTTTCACTGACCTGGTGCATTAGCGCCCTTTGGCACTATGAAACAAAGCCAGTCTGGAGGCAATGTCCATTTTAAATCTGGCCGTATTGAGCCATTACAGGTTGCTGCAGGAGTCCGAAACTGCACCGTACTTTCCATCCACTTCAGGAGCCATGTCCAGAAATGTGGTAGGCCCTTTTATTATTTTAGGATTTGTAGTGACCAACCTAGCCAATAACTCAAATGGAGAGGCATGATGCAGGGTACTGGAGGCCTGGTTTGTATGCACAAGAGAGTTTGACAATACTGAAGTCTATCTCTTAATTTTTATACACTTTCTAAATACTTCCAGTAAAGTTTATAACGTTTTAAATGTACTTAACTACTTTTAGTCCTGTAATTTTCACTTCTACATCTTCACCATGATTATGTTAATTAACAGGTATTTTACTTTAGTAGTATAGGAAAAACTACTTTCTCCAATATTTTATGAAAATCTAGGTTTCCCAATGGAATCAAGATTATCTCCCCCACCACCATTTTAATATGCAGATTGATGTGGCCTCTGACAGGTTTCCCTGTTATGAAGTTACTTTTTGTTATCAGCATCAATTCAGGTTTCTATTTAATAGTGGCTTCCTGGAATTAGCCATTTAAATATTTCAGCTTAGAAAAATGCTTTTGCAAGCTTCCCATAACTATCCATAACCACATAGACTATACTTTATTGCAGAACAAATTTTATCTTTACAAAACATTCCCTTACTTAATGCTACCTTCTACAATACCTTCTACAAATTTCTGTATTTATTCAAGACTTGTCTTACATATTTCCACCCTGATTTTATGAAAACTGGCCATCTTATCTTAGGAAGGACAAACACATTCCCTTAAACAAACATCAAATTTTAGTCAGCATTGACTATGAATTCACTTGCACAAACCTTCTGTGTCTTTCTATATCCATTTAAGTCTCATGTCCCTTATTCTGTTCTGTGAGGGAAAAAAAATATTCATTTCAGTTTAGGCAAAAGCAATTTTTAAAAAGAGTTTTATAATAATTTCATAACCCCAAAACTTGTAATTTTCATCATCTTAAAGATTTAACATATATAATGCTAATTTATTTTATTAGTATCTATAAACCTGGGGGGATTATACCCAAGCTAAATAAAATTGAAACCATTATACTTTAAGCAAGAAATGTTCTTTATTCTTCCTTCCTCCACAGGAGCTAAAACTCCTTTTTTCTTTAATAAAATTCTAAAATTGTGAAAAACCATAAAAGCATACTGACTGCCAAATTCTGGAATAATTATAATTGTTTAATTTGTTTAATCATAATTTATAAAAATCTTTCCATAGCTTTCAAGGACTTTTTCTTTACCTACTGGAATTTGACAATTGGGTTATTACTGTCATCTCAAAAAGCCATTAAAATTTAATTGAGGAATTACAGGACAGATTATACAAAACAAGGTTTATCCTGTAATATCCCCTCCGTCCCTCTCGTTTTAATTTCCAGGCCCAGTAGGCAGAATTCTAGACTAAACTCACATCGCCCCTATCTTTCCATACCCAGCCCATTCCCTTAGTTTCCTCAGCTGGTTTTACTGAGTCACTGGAATTCAGTCAAGGTCAGGAGAAGACTCTAGGGGGGGGGCAATAAGGTATAGAAAGATTATAGGAGAATTCAGGATACACTTTTTAGTTTCTTTCCTTTAAAGAGTTTATTTATTCAGATTTTATGTGATTTTTTATCCTGTTTGGCTTCTCCAATTTGGGCTTCAGGAGTACTCATTTACCTGCATAAACACCCATTTAATTTTTAGCAATTTGAATAGAGCTCTTTTAAGAATTTTCATTTGTTAATTTAATATTACCATCCGGAAGTATGAAAATATACACTGAACAAACAGACAAACACAACCAGAGTTAACAAACCAACCGAAACATAAAACGCAGTAAGTTGACCCCTAATTCTCGCTCCTTTGGTGTGGCTGTTTCCTAGCTCTCCATCGTTTTATATCTCTGATTTTTGCTGCTTTTAAGATTCCCTCTGGAATCAGCGTTGCCTGTATTCTCACCATCCCAATATAATAACTGCCAACACTTTGATCCTTCCACTCTTTTTTCCTATATAGGGGTTGAAGTTTTTTTGTATAGTTGTGACTAAAATATGTGTTAATTTTACATTTTTAAAAATTTAGCAAAATAACATTCTTTTTTTGTTGTTATTATAAACAGCTGGTTAATGTTTAAGTAGCACTGTGCTGAGTCCCTGCTTGTTGGATATCCACTTAGGTTTCTGCTACTATAACTGAGGCTTCAGGGCCGGCTCTCCCAGCCCTAGCTGACCTGACCCATAGTGGGGACCCAGCCAGGGATCGAAACAGCCAAAACTTTAATGAAATGTGTTCATTCTGGCATCTTCTGTTATAAGCACCATCAGAAACCTGCAGAAGCCAGAATTAGTCCCCCAGGGCAGGAAAAGGCTGGAGGCTCCGTGTTTACCTCTGCCCTAGCTGCATGCATCTTTATTCTTCTGTGCCCATTACCCAGCCACTCCCCATTCCCCTTCTATCTCTATGGAGTTTCCTATTCTGGACATTTTCTCAAAAAGCCAGTGGCCACTGGACACTCTGGGGGCAGGGAGAGGGAAAAGCAGTTGTAATACAGGGGCTTTGTCGGGACTTGGGAATTGTCCTGAGTGACATTGCAGAAATAGGCCACTTTATATCATCATATAAGATGCAGAACTGTGGGGAGAGCGTGTGGTCTACAGTGTGAACTGTGGTCCATGCTTAGTGGCAGAGCGCCAGGATGTGTTTAGCCGTTGCAGGTGATGTGCCACACTGATGAAGGATGTTTATGTGGGAGGGTGTGGGAGGGGTGGGAGGTGGGGCGTATGGGAATCCCTATCATTTTTTGTGAAACATTTATGTAATCGAAGTATCTTTTTAAAAAGATAAACAGTATTTATTTAAAAAAAAAAAGAAAAGGAATTATACAATATGTGGTCTTTTGTGACTGGCTTCTTTCACTTAGCATGACGTGTTCAAAGTTGTGGCAGTATTAGGATTTCATTCCGTTTTGTGTCGGAACAATACAAAATCGAGTTGTGTGGTTAGACATTTTGTCTATCCAGATCAGCAGGTGATGGACATTTGGGTTCCTTCCATGTTTCCCCTTTTAGAAAATAATGCTACTATGAATATCTGTGTGCAAGATTTTCTGTGAACGTATGTATTCAGTTCTCTTGGGTTTATACTCTATGTTTAACATTTTGAGGAACTGCCAAACTTTTTTCCAAAGTGGCTGAACCGTTTTACACTTGTACCATCGGTGCCTGAAAGTTCCAGTTTTCCATCTTGTCCACACCAGTATCAATACTTATTTTCCTTTTTTTTCCCTAATAGTCATCCTAGAGGATGTGAACTGGTATCGCATTGTGGTTTTTATCTGCATTTTCTTAATGACTAGTGATGTTGAGCATTTTTCTGTGTGCTTGTTGACCATTTATTTATATATCTTCTTTGCCCATTTTAATTGGGTTATTTATCTTTCTATTGTTGAATTTAAGATTTCTTTATTTCTGCTTTTCTATATTGTTTGTTAGTGCCTTTTCCCCTGTATTTTACTGTCAGATCATAGTGTTGGTCTTTTTCAATCTGAGGGAACTTATTTAGATATTGACAATATTAATCCTTTTTCTGTCTTATTTCTTACAAATGCTTTCTCCAGAAAGCATTGTCTTTTATGTTTTGTTGTTACTTTTGTTTTTTTTTAGCATAATAAAATCAATCTTCTTTTTTTACTTGCCCCATTGCATTTAAAAGTCCTTCTTTTTTCCTCTCCCCATTGCCTGCAAATCTGGAGAATTTTCTATTTATGTTTGGCTTATTTCTTGTTTCATTTTTATTAATATTATTTTAACTTTATTTTGTACATTTAATAGTTGAAAATATAAACAATGATTAAAAATTAAAAGAAAAAGCAGTTGAATAAAAACACACATTTACAATTAAATGTTCTGGATACCTATAGTTTTTTTATTTAAAGTTATATACTTTATTGTTCCTTTTACATAACTTTCTTTTTTCCCATTTTTTAAACTTTATTTTGTACATTTAATAATTGAAAAGAAAATCAATAATAAAAAATAAAAAGAAAATACAGTTGAATAAAAATATACATTTCTCAATTAAATGTACTGGATACATGTAATTTTTTAAAAAACAATTTATTGAAGTATATCATTCCTACATGAACATACCTAAACTCTAAGTGTTCAGTAAACATCGTGAACTTACAAAACAAACATGCATAACATCATACAGGGCTCCCACACATCACCCCCCACAAACACCCTGCATTGTTGTGAAACATTTGTTAACAAATCATGAAAGAGCATCGTCAAAGTATTAATACTAACTATAGTCCATATCTTCCTCTCCTATATATTTTTTAAGGATTTATTTATTTATTTATTTATTTACTTTTATACAGGTACCATACACCAACCCTCTATCAACACCTTGCATTGTCATGAGACATTTGTTACAAGTTATGAAAGAATATTGTCAAACTCTTATTGCTAATTATAGTCCTTATATGACATTTGGTGTGTTTTTCCCCCAACCCATCCTATTATTATTTTTTAAATATATTTTTATGACAGAAGTTGTAAACTTACAAAACAATCATGCACATGTTCAGAATTCCCAAACAACACCCTTCTATCAACATACCACACTGTGGTGGAACATTTGTTACAGATTATGAGATAATATCATCTGATTATTACCAGGTTCATAGCATACATTTGGCACACATTTTCCATACTCCCCCATTTTTGGCATAAATGCAAGAATATTACATTATTATTTTTAACCACAGTCCATAGGTCACTCCAATTGTATTTTCCCCATGCCTCTCCACATTCCCACCACCCTGCAATAGTGATGTACATCTGCTGTAGCTCACAAAGGAGACTCTTGCATCTGTACTATCAACTACAATTCTCATCCACCTCTGGGTTTATTATACTATTCAGTCCCTAGATTATTCTCTAGCTTTGTGTCAATTGGCATTTACATCCCTAGACTACCCTTTTAAGCCACCTACCCATTTATAAACCAGCTGTTACTCACTGTAATG
>PVKH010002974.1:0-25869 GCA_004027955.1 Chaetophractus vellerosus | reverse complement strand
AAATACACAGATATAGAGACAGTGTCTGATACATCTTTATTCCTGCACAGGGACTAATAGATCTGGGCACCAAAGGAGTATCTAATAAGCACCTGGTATCAGGTTTTGCCTTTACGGTGTGAATGCTCTGGACAAATGATGTCATCCCACAGAAAATAAGTCAGATTGCCTGAACATCTCCTTCCTGCGTCCCTTTCTTGACTTCCAACCTCACTCACATAGTTTGCAGCATGGGCTTCAGGATTCAACCCTGGCTGATTTGCCTCCTAGGTCATGGCTTAAGCCTAATGCCAGTTTTTTTCCCCTTTCTTTCCCTTTCTTTCTTAGCATAACACTGCCCATCTCTGCTATCATTCTGCTGAGACCCAAATCATACAAGCCATGGCACTATTTCTCACTAGACAGTGAAAACTTTGACTGTGACTAGATCAAGTTCATCTCTTTATTGCCAAGTATAATGACTGGCACATGATAACATCTCCACATGAGTGAATTAATGAGCAAATTAACGAATGAGGGAGTAAATGAGGGAGTGAATGGTTATTCTTATCTGGGCCTATAACATCCTGGGCACTAAAGGTACTGGTTACAATTTCCCTAAGATGAGGTCTTTAGGTCCTGAAATCAACAGTCTCAAACTACACACACACACACACAGAATAGGTCACATATACATGATATATATATATAAACGTAGTCATTTTCCCATCCCAAGCCATCGTTCCTGTGCTCACTGGCCCCTCATCCTCACTCTTTGCTGTGTACTTTTTCACAGCTGCCTCCCAGCCTGCTTTCTAAACATCCATCCTATAACTCTAAATGCCTGATGAGTCTAACTGTCACTTATGCTGTCGTAGATTAAATGGGATTGATAATAATATCTAGTCCTTAGTCTAATTCTAAGGATAAATGAGAGTATTCCAAAATCACTGAGTTCAACCCCTGTCATATTTTATATGCTCAAAAGCTACTGTTAATGCCCTTCATCTTATTAATACCTACTCTATAAATGTAGATCTCTACCTGTCACCTTAAATCTATCACTTTAAACTCAACAGAATTTAAAATAAAAATTTTATATTCCCTCCTAAAGATACTATATTCCACTCCTCCTTAACTTTTGCCAGTGGCTCCTCAGGTTGTAACCATTAGTGTCATCTTCAATGCTTTTTCTTGCATCTTGGCTCTTGTATCCCACAACACTGTGCTGCCTGGCTTTTCTAGATGCAGGCTCTATCCCCTTCAGTATATGCTGGTACTAGATCTCAAGGAATCTTCCTAAAATACCGCTCTGATCATGTAACTCCGTTTGGTAAAAACCTTTCATGGCTCTTCCTTGCTCCTATTCCAGGAGGGCCTGAATCAGGGTTGTAACAGGAGCATGGAGGAGAAGTGCATAGAATCGAGAAGAAAAGAAGAAGAAGTAAAAACACAGTTAGCTCCATGGTTTTCAGACTGGTGCTTTTTCTAAAACCAGGTAATCTTCTGAAGCAGAGATTGCCAGTTGCCCCATCATATCCATTCTTCCCTTCTTCTAATGAAAAGAAATCCTGATTTTTATCTACACACAAGACCAGGCAGAATATAGATCACTTTCTTCAACTGCCTTGCCCTAAGCGTGGCCATGTGACTAAGTGCTGGAAAATGGGAGCGAAGTGGAAATCATGGGACAACTACCTGCCCTTGAAAGTAAGGGGCATGCCTTTGGCTCTCTCTCTGCCTTCCTACTGTGGACTGAGGGTTGGTGGAGAGCCGTCATGGAATCACAGTCAAGGGTTACACCCTGGGGATGGCACAGCAACTAAAAGAAGAATTCCATTCCCTTATCTTGCCAGAATGGAACTGCCATACTAGTCTACATTGTTAAAAATGAAAGAACTAAACTGTCTTATTTATGCCACTATTATTTTAAATCTCTGTTTCATGCAACTGAACATATATCCCAGTTAATACTCTTTTATCTCACAAGTGGAAGACTTTTTGAAAGTAATAAAATTTTAAATTAATTAAAAAATAAAAATGAAAAGGAGATTTTATAGACCAGACTTTATCTCAGGGATAGCCTTATCTCATTTTGAAAAGAAAACTGTCTTGATAAGTGCCTGTAGTGGTGGGTAGGGCCCAACACCCCTCCCCACCATCAGGTCTTGAGGAGTCAGTGGCTACGAAGCTTTAGAAGAGAGGGAAGTTGCTTTTTCATTAGAGTGAGAAGCTGGAGTTCTACACCTTTATTTCCTGTGCTTAGAACTACTCAGGGCACAAGACAAGAGCTCAGTAAATTTTATCTGAATGAATAAATGTGCCATGCTGTGTGACTCACTTCCATATCTTCACACATAGTCTTTCCTCTGCTTGTATCCACCCCTTATTTGGCCAACTCTTCCTTCAGATCCCTAGGTTGTCTTTGTAGAACACCATTCCCCCAAGCCCATGTAAGATCTTCCTGCCACGTGCTTGAGTACCCTTTCCTTCTAATAGGGAAATTATTCCACTTATGGCAACTGCTAACGTAATTACCTCACTCCCCTCTAGATCTACAGAATCTACCTTGTATTATTTTATCATTGTATTTTATCATCTGGCACATGCCTGCTATATAGGAATGCTTTTAAAATATTTGTTGGGTGAATAAATGAGTACATCAATTTAAAAAACTAATCTAATGAGATACATTTTTATCACCTTCATTTTATAGCTGAGGAAACTGAAACTCATATAAGTTAAGTGACTTTCCATGTAGCTAACAAGTACCAAAGTCTGACGGAGATCCGGCATGTCAGACTCCAAATTTCATATCCTTTCCATGTTACTTTGCATATGTCCCATTTATACAGAGACATTTTGGGGCATCTTCAGGTCCTCTATGTTGTACAACTCCAGGACATATCATTCTAACAGAATACGCTGTGTGAAGTACTTTGGGAGTTGTGCCATGCAGAAGTCTTGGGCCTCTCACTTCTAAGACTCCAGCATGGGTGAGAACCCGGGTTACAGCAAAGTTCTACCATGTTATCTAAGTATGATTCACATTCCAATTAAAACTCCATCTAGATACACAGCTGAGCCCTTTCAGCATATTCTATTCCCTTAAACTTCCTCCTACTGAAAATTGGGTTAAGAGATAACAGAAAAGAAGTACAGACAGTCCCCAATTTACCAGTAGGCTATGTCCCCAAAAGTTATGTAAGTGGATTGTTTGGGATTTAGAACATATTTTTCATTAAAAAAAAACAACAACAACAAAAAAAAACAGCTACTATAAATGGCAGCTAGGTTTCCAGGCTAGGCCACCTCACATAGGCAAATTGAACTTCAATACCAGTAGCCTTTGTTCAGGCTCCTGGAAGCAAGGGTAAAGGGAACACTTTCCTGTCCTATGTGAGGGGATAGATCCATTAAAGTCTTAAACAGGATGTTTGAAAACTTCCTACCTCCTTGTATTAAGAGAACTAGAGCAAAGACTTCACAGACAATATACCCTGCTCTATAACTATGTCATAAGGAATGGCTTACCATCAACTTCTCTAAGATCCAAATCATAACTTTCAGTAGACATTCTCCAAAATTCAACTGTCTTATCCCAACTGCAGATCATTGTTTAATTGCATAAGATTACATTTTGCATCACATTTGACTTGGAAATTTCTTAAGAATGATACATTGAATTCATGTCTATCCTTTTGCCTACTTGCTATGTCACTTGAATTTCTAGTAGATATCTAAAAACTTAACAAGGCTAAAACAATACCCTTAATTTCCTTCCCCAATCCCCACGCACCCTAGCCAAACCTCTGTTTTCTCCAATCTCTCTCCTCTTTTTTTTTCACAAAATGACACATTCTCTAATTGATTGCTCAAGCCAAAATCTAGACTTCAGAGCTAATTGCTCTTTTTCCTTCATCACCCACCCTTCACATACAAGCCATCATAAATTTTTGTCACTACCTTTAAAATCTATCCCTAATCTATCTACCTATCTCCAACTTCACTATTACCAACATAGATACCATTATCTCTCATCTGGACCATTGGAAAAGTCTCTTAACTGCTTTTCTTGATCCATTATCTCTCTATTGTCTGTTCTCCACATCGAGGCCAGTATGGAAAAACACAGACATTGGAGTAGAGAGACCAGCCTGGGATGCATCTCTGACTTCTACTAACCATATGATCTTTGCCAAGTCCTCTTAGCATTTCCTATTGTTCACCCTGCCCAGAGTGATGGCCATTGGATCTTCCACTGTGTAAGGCCAGGTGGGTAAAGTCCTAATTCTTATTGGAAGTCTTCGGTTCCTGGTCTATCCAATTATAAGCAAACTACCAATCCTTTTAAAATGTATACCCTAAATTCATTACATGTCAAACAGAAATACCTTCTTAATTCAAAATGCTCTATTATAATCAAGTTTTATAATTCTGCTTTTGTTCACCATTTTTCTGATGAACAAAAGTATTATCATAAAGAAATATTTGATTGGAAGATCCCATTTTTCATAGAACAAACTGTCTTGGTGACCCCTTATTAAGGCAGCCTTCTTGGTCTTTTCCACAATTCCTCAAGCACTTGGCTCTCTCCACCATTCTACCTTTTTCACTCTGGACACTTCAGATAGGATATTTCAGACAGGGCTTCACATGGCACCCAGAGATCTTACCCCATTCCTGGCTTTCACCCCTGCCCCCCTCAGAGCAGAATGAGCAGTAAGAGAGCCTTTAGATTAAATTAATTTTCACTAAAGTGTATATGCCAATGTCCCTTTAACTCTTCCAGATATTTTTAAAGATGATGATCCCTATAATTGGTGGGATCTCAAAAACTATGACAACTTTTCTGACAATGAATAGAAAGTTTTTAGGAGAAGGCAAACCTTACCTAGGCAGCTTAGCCATATTTAAAAGTCTGACCTTGGAGTTAGCTCTGCTGAATTATTTTTTGCTTTATCATATAAACCCATCATTCTATAATATCTGTAACTCACTTTAAACTCCTTCATCTTATGGTTTGAGGTACGAGTTAATTTAAGTTAGTTGTAGGGGCAAGCAGTTGCTCTAGTCAGCTATTCATATGTCAGGGGTTAACTGATAGTCAAAAAGGCCAAATTTCATAGGAAACTACTATAAATGATTCAGCTATCATAATTGTCCATTAACAACAAAGCCTTTGCTAAGTAGTGTGATGAGTGTTAGAAATGGGTTTTTATTGGTGCATATACTGGCATGTTAATTAGCTTAACAGAAATGGGTTGTTATTGGTGTAAATTGGTACTTCAGTCACCTGGATTGGCTAGCATATTCCAGAGATACCCCTCCCCTTGAATTAAATGAGGTATAAGAACCTAGTGAAGTTTGTAGCCTGTGACCTTAAGGATAACTGAAGCTTGCTTCCTAAACAGTCTTAATTGAGCCATTGGTTTTTGAAAATTCTGTTTTTCACATGCCAATTATGATCCTGCCTCTAGAATGTTGTTGTGGTCAAATCATCTAGATGAACAAAGGCTTTATATTGAATGAGCTTACAGAATAGGTTTCATGACTATTGTGCCTGCTTGCTAGTAGATATTTATTTAATACAGTATATGTTGACATGTATGACAGAATTTGATATAATTTTTGCTTTCATTATAACATAGTAGCAAGATTATTGGGACATAATATTAAGTAAAATAAAATGCTTGCCTTCATTGGGTATTGCTGGGAGAAACCCCTTTCCAAGAAAGGATTTTCCAGAAGACAGAAAACAATTGAAAATGAAACAATGGAGGAGCAGATGTAGCTCAAGTGGCTGACCTCCTGCTTCCAATGTACAATGTCCTGGGTTCCATCCTGGTACCTCCAAAAAACAAACACATAAATGAAAAAACCAACTCTTGGGAGGGGATATGGCTCAAGCAGTTGAGCACCCACTTCCCACATGGGAGGTCCCAGGTTTTGTTCCTGGTGCTTCCTAAAGAAGACAAACAGACAGTGAGCAGACATTGAGCTAAAAAAACAATGACAATGAGTGCAAACAATCAGCAAACAGACAAGGGAGCCATCTTGGGGGAGGAAAACTCTCATTGGGGAACAGATGTAACTCAGTGGTTGAGCACCTGCTTCCCATATACAAAGTCCTGGGTTCAATCCTAGCAATATCCTAAAAAAATAAAAATTTAAAATTTAAAAATTAAAAAAAAAGAAACAATGGAATGTGCCCTACAAAACTGCAAATAAGCAACACTGGTTATTACCAGTTTAGGTACAGTAGAGATAGCTTATCCAGAATGGACAAGTTTACCATAATAATCAATATATAATTTGCTCCCCACTCTAAGACCGCCTCCATGTAAAATGGAAGCATTTCCTCTCTTGCTTCCATTGTTGCCCTAGATCACCTTCCGTTTTCTACCTGGTGGAGCTCCTTTCCTCATATGGTTTGGATGCTGCCTGATTCATGAATTATCAACTGCTCAAACTCCCATAAATAGTACCTTGTCTGATATTTTAAATAACAGTTAACCTCAATCCCCTCTAACCATTGATGCCTACCATTGATGACAAGTGTGGCTTACATAAATAAGCAACACATAGAGTCTATAAACATTTTGTTAGTCCCCATGCCCCAGCTTTACAACAGCAATAGCACCCAGAGCAGCAGTAAGGGTTCAGGAACTCTGTTAGTAAGTCACAGTTTCTGGTAGGCTAGAGTGGCATGCGATAATTTGTAAGCCAGGGACTGTCTATAAAGGGACAGGTCATGAGAAGCAAGTGGAGGGCAGGAGGTTGGGATAGGCAGGGAAAATTGATGGTAGAGCAGAGCCAGGAAGGAAACAAATGTGGTTGAATAAAGCTTGATGAAATTTTGTTGTGTGGTGGAGGGAGGGAATGCTGCTAGGCTGGGAATTAGGATACAAAGAACGGCTGTAGGGCCCATCAGAATGAATGGACCTATTGAAGGTTCCATTCTGGTCACAACAGAAGACCTCAATGACACCCACACAGTGGCTGCCCCATTCAGAAAAGGAGTGCAAGGTATATGTTGTGTTTCCCAAATAGCTAAAAATAGGTACACACACACACACACACACACTATTGATGCTGATCATGGGCTCAGCAGGCACCTGGGCCTGTGGCAAGAGCATGCAGAATCTTGGAGACCTCTTGCTTCCGAAGATTAAAACAAAACAAAACAAAAAATCCCAGTCAGCTTCACAAAGTTTTAAGTTAATGAATCAATCCTTTCTCCACCCCCTGCCCCCAACCATAACAATATCTTCATATCCTGAAGAATCAGGAAAATAGGATGATTCTTTTCTTGCCTATGGAACTATTTCTTTATTTAACCCTCCACTACACAAACACACTCCTCACGGTAGGCAAGATCCAGACTCTCCAGGGATAAGTTAGAGGGAGCTGAATTTATAACAAGTCCTCCAAGTGATTAAGCACGATACATTTTAAGAACCAGAGGTTTCTGTGTATGCCCAGGGCAGTGCCTGTAATTCCCTTCTGAATGCCTTGGGGTGAGTCATCCGACCTTCTCTCTCTTGGGGTCCTCCCCCTACAGACAGAAAACTAAGCCACACGTGGGCTGCCATGTTCACAGGAATTGTTAGAGCCGTTTGCAGTCAGGTACATGCATAAGTTCCAGTGGAACAAGAGCAGCCACCTCTGAGCCACTATTGCCTAAAAGATGAAAAGATGAGATTTGGGAAAGAGGTGGGAGGAAAGCTCTAAGGGAAGTTTGGTGTTTGGTGTAGGGAGAAAACAGAATCTATGGGAAGCTGTTAAAATTTCTGCTTCCATAGAGTGGAGACTTGAATTTTCCTTTCATCTGCACACTCTTCTTCTGCTTAGGAGAACAACCCAAAGGGGCCCTTTAGATACATGAGTTTTATTAGAAATGTGACTGCACAGTAAGGATGAAGTCTGGAAAACATTGTTTATCATAAATGGGATGGTCTTTGAAGGGGCTTTTTGAGCACTGCTCTCAAACACAAATACTTGACATCAAACATTTATACAAAAGAATATTTAAGAATAGAAAAGTTAACTTCTGATTTTGTAATTATAAGATCAGCCTCAAAAATAAACACATCTAAAACTCTTACCACCAGTGAAATGGAAAAGGATATTTTTATGCAAGTGAAGAAGAGAGGAGCACATGAAACTTTGCACTGGGACCTATTTTTACTGGTTAGCTACAGTGCATTATCGAGGCTTTTATAGACTAAAGGGAATTAATTATATGAGGGTATAGAAACCCCTTGATAATCAATAGAGGCTTCAGATGTGGTTAGAGATAGTGTTTGCATTTCAAAATGGTCCTTAGTGCATGCAGAAGATGAAATATATGCTAGGCAGAACTTTAACTGGGAACTGTAAAGAGAAGAAAGCCATGGAGGACCAAAGACAGAGAATAAATGCAGACTTTTTGATTGGACTCGGCTCCCTCTCTAGCTTCCTGTACCCTACTGAAAACTTACCTCTCAGAGCCAATTCTGTGTTTTAGGCAAGTCTGTAACTACACTTTCTCAAAAGAAGAGGTCCACATTAAAGAGGCTTCTCCGGTTGTGCTTACGAGAGCAGAGCTGTGCTCTTCGCTTCACAGTGGCATCTTTAATGCACGGTGCCCTGTGTCAGACAACAGGGATGCAGAAATGAACATGTCCCAACCCTGGTATGAAAGAGTTTACAGTTTGGTAGAAGAACATCATATAAACTGAGGAATGAAAACACTTTCCCAGAAGTTTCTAACAGACTGGGTGTGTTGGGAAGTCTAGAAAACAGACATGGGAGAGATGAACTCAGGTAGGTGTAGGCTGCCATGGAAGCACAAACAAGGAAACAAAGTCCAATTTGGGACTTTGGAAAAGATATCCTCAAAGAGATGATGCTGTGCTAAACCAAGCCAAGTGAAGGGCGGTCTGGGCAGAGGGCAATGCATAAGCAAAGAAAGTGTGGAGGAAGGAGAAACGGGTATCCTTGTAAAAAAACAAAGGAAGTAAGATGTGGGAGATTAAACTGAAAAGCAAGAAGGAGACAAATCTGGAGAGACTTGTATGTCAGCTTAGAGGTTTGGAAATTGATAGGCAAAGAGGAGCTGCTGAATGGGTTGTAAACAGGGAAGTGACAGGTTAGATTTGTTTCTGATTGACCGCTTGGTTTGCAGTATGGGGGATGGATATCTATTCTCCATCTATGAGAAAAACACTTGCAACATAAGAATTATTATAGCCTATTTACTGTTTAATGAACTACATACTTTGTGTGTGGTGAGAGTCTATGCTTATATAAAAACTATTGGGGCCGGCCATATAGCCCAGTGGATGGGGCACCGGCATACCACATGGGAGGCCCCGGGTTCGGTTCCCGGGGACCTCTCCTAGCGGGCAGACCACCTTGAGAAGGTCAAGCCGCCATGGGTGGGCCAGAGCCGCCGTGGGCAGGACAAAAAGCTGCCACGGACAGGGCAAAGCCGCCACGGACAGGACAAAGCCGCCATGGGCAGGGCAGGTCGCCCGCGAATGGAGCGCAGCCAGCCACCCGCGAACTGAGGCAGAACCACCTGTGAATGGAAGCAGAAGCCGCCCACAGGTGGGGAAAGCCGCGCCTGCGCAGTGACCGACCTCGGCGCGTCACTGCAACCGGGGGGAGGGGAGATATGTAATAAAATAAAATAAATCTTAAAAAAAAATAAATAAATAAATAATATAAAAAAATAAAAACTATTGTTATATAGTTCTTTCTAGTCTGTTAACATCAGTTAGCCCAAGGTATCTGTGATGCAGGCAGGCATTTTTAGGCATTATTATCTCCATTTAACAGATGGGAAAACTAAGTTTAAGAGATTAATGACTTGTCTAAGATTACATAAACAAGGAAGCCTGAAGCCAGGTCTGTAGATACCTTGGTATCTTCATTTTTAGTCTCGTATTTTTCTATGACTCCATCTTTCAATATAAGTGCAGTCTTCTAACAAATTCACTGAATCTTTTAAAATTTGCAGGGTGGGAAGAAGACAGGAAATCACTTTGTTTTATCACATGATAAAAATGAATGGGAAACATGAGGTTTTCCTGGCTACATAAGTAGAATGAGCAGAGGTCTTCATGCCTCCATGCTTCTGCACAGGCTGTGCCTCTGTCTGGAACACCTTCCACCTTCAGATCTTATCCAGTTCTCCCTCCATCTCCACATCAGCAAGTCACCTCTTCCTCCATACTGGCTTACATGCTTTTCCTGTGTTCTAAGAACATTCCAAGGCCATGTCTATCATGGCACTTACACTATATGGTGAATTCCTGTTTATTGTTCTGTCTCCCCAACCAGACTCTGAACTCCTAAAGATAGGAATTTGTCTCTTTTACTCCCATTGTTCCCAATTACTGGCATAAGACTTGGCATGCTGTATGTACTCAGAAACTGTTTGTTGATTTGAATTTGTTTAATAACATTTGCTGAAGGAGCTAGCTGCGTGCATCCAACCAAGGTTAGAAATAAAATCTATTCCCCATGAAAAAAAATCCCTGAACTTGCACCAATCCTATCCCCTCCAAGCTCCAACCTCCTGTGCATGATTTATCATCAGAGAAACTGACTGAAAATGCTCTTTCCTTATCTCACAAGGCCATAGTATAAGCTAGTTCACTTTAAGCAAATAGCTTTTTATTTTCCTTCTATTTTTTTCTCTGGCTATTTTTTTCTTTCTATTTACTTATCTGCTGGAAGCAAGAAAAGAAAAATGACTCTGATCTCTATTTAGATATTTGAAATACAACATGTTTAGATAGAGACAGCTATAAATTGCTAGCTAGGCACAGTTTGAATATCTCAAACCTCTTTGTTCTATTTTAGATTCCATTGTGGTAGAGAAAAGAATAAATGAAAACACATACACTGCATATGGGTAGACTTAAAGGTTCAAACTTTATTTGTAAGGCAAAGTTCAAGTCCATGATGAGCCTTAATCACTGACAAAAATGTGTCTTACACAAAGGAAGCTGGATTTTATCAGCAATCTTCAGAATACAACACAGTGTGCATTGCTGCATCCTTGGTGCTAACTCTACCACATTGTGAGGTCAGGCCAGTGAAATGTCACTCTGTTCCTCAGTTATGTCACTTGCAAAAGGAGGAATGGGCTAGAGAAGACTTATGAAGCTCCAGTTCCATTGTTCCTCCCAGGATTCGTCCCTACATGTTGTACAGTTTGTTCCTGCACTGAGCCCTCTGGTGGGATCTCACGTTGAGTGGCCAAGACCATCTGTCATAGAAACATGCACCCATCCCTGGAAATGCTCTGACACTGTCTCCAACACGAATGTGACTCCAGCAACCTTTGCCTTTTTAAATTTGCGAAACTGAACATTCATATTTCACAGAGAATTTATTCTGTGTTCAACCACTTCCCAATCATGGATGAACCATATTTTAAGAAATATCTTTCCAAGTTTATAAATCAAATTGATTATTGCTTTTTCAAAATTGATTCACTTAAGGATCCCTTGCAATATAGTCTCTCGGAGTACTGTAAATGTTTGATTTTAAAAATTGGTTTGAGGGAACTGGCTGTGGCTCAATTGGTAGGGCTCCAGTCTACCACATGGGAGGCCCCGGGTTTGGTTCCCAGGGCCTCCTCGAGCAGGCAGACCACCTTGAGAAGGCAAGCCGCCGTGGGCAGGGCAAGCCGCCGTGCAGTGAGCTGACTCGGAGGGTCGCCGCAGCGGAGGGAGACAAGCGGACACAGAAGAATGCAAAAATGAACACAGCAAGAACAAGCAGAAAGGGGGGGATATATAATAAATAAATAAATAAATCTAAAAAAATTGGTTTGATTTGTGACATCTCATTTTCATACAATTGTGGAGAAACACATGAAGTGCAACCTAACACTGACTTCATAAAGAGTCTTTCAAAATTTCCATTCCCAAATTATAAGGAGGTTTTCCATTGACTCTTCAAGAGCTAAATAGATATCAAGCATCTCAAATACTTGCCTTCATGCCCATACCTTATTACTCAAAAATGTTCCTCAACCCTCTATTATCATGAGAATAAAGTCCAACTTCTCAGGTCTCCCTCCAGTCTGAGCTCAAACCATTTTTCAGATGTATCTTCCAATAATTTCATCTCTTTCTACCAAATTAAACTAACCCATATTCCCCACTTCCCTGCACACCCTGTACTTTCCCACCTCCATCTTTGCTCACGTACCACTTCCTCCCCCAATGCTGCTTGTTCCCCACTCTGCAGACATTTAGATGGTATAATGTACATGACCACTGTTAGCCCAGTGCCTGGCACATAGTAGTCTCTCAATACATGATGAACTTTAATTCACACCTTCATTCATCTTTTGTTCATTCATTTGTGGATCTCTTATTCTGTGGACTAAACTAGGTTCTAATTATGCTAAAGTAAATAAGACCACAACTGAGGTTGCCCAGTGATAAGGCACTCAACCACCCGAGGTTAGGGGTGGAAACGTCTCATAAGAGGCAGTGCCTAAACTGGGTTTCACAGTTCAAATAGCAGTTAGAGAGGCCAGAAAGAGAGCGAAGGAAAGGAAGGGTACCACAAAAATGGAAACAGTTCAGTGAAAGGACAGGAACTCAGAGAGACATGTCCAAATCACTCGTCCTTTAACACAAGCCTTTCGAGCTTTTTTGACTATGAATCACAATAATAAAAACACATTTTGACTTAGTTAGTACACACTTTGAAACAGATATTCAGCAGAACAATACTTATTCTCAGCATTTATAATTTCTCTTCTCTTCTAAAATTTTAATAAGTTTACAATCTACAATTTGAAGAACTCCACTTGAAGGACTATCTCAAACGTCACCACCTTGGCAAGCCCCACTAACTCCTTCAGTCCTAAACCATCGGAATTCCTGTGGCATTTCTCTTTTGACACTTTGCTTTCTAGTGCCTGGGAACAGCCACATGACATGAATGTGACTTCAAATGTTTTGCATATAATGGGGAACAACCTGTTCTCTTCTGACATCCTTCCTAGGGCCACCAATGCTTTGCTTTGTTCTTTCCCACAAGTTCAATAAAATTTTTCTTGCTCAAGAATTGAAGAAGATTCCTTGGGCTCAAGTTAATGGACACTTTTCCTTGATTCATTTGGTGATTGATATCAGATCATTCTGATTCCATATCCTCCTCTCATTGCTTTTCTATTCATCTAATTATAAATTCAAATTTATAAATAGATGAATAGAAATAATTATAGAATTCTAAGATTTCTTACTGCCAAAGAAGGTTCTGTAATAGGTCCTCTTCAGTTAATTGCTCTTGAACTTGCAGGTTTTTAAATCTTTCATTTATTGTGAAGAATTTAACCCTATTTACTTTTTTAGCTACCAAGTTTCAGGATCTTTCACATATATTTTATTATGAAATCCTTAAATCAACCCGTGAATCAGTATTATTATTACAATTAATTCCCAACTTTCAGGTTCACACAGACTTAAGTATGCCTGGTCCAAAGATCATGCTTTCTCCACGATGCTAATCAAATGAAAATAACAACAAAGTTTTATTGACTGCTTCACATTTGGCTGACAAGGGGTCAGCTGAACACAGCAGCTAGCAATGTGACTTGGCCTGAGAATAAATTTGCCAGAAGACTTTTGGCAAAACAAGCTAACTTGGTGTTAATGGCCTTGCCCTGCCGTTTTGTCATGGACAATAGGCTATTTCCAAGCCTACCTTGGATGTGTTATGTCAGATTCTAAAGGTTAGCCATCCTATTTCAGTCACCCTTTATTTCCCCTTTGGTGACAAGAGCAGAAAAGTACTTCTTTGCTTTCCTGGGAGGCATATAGAGAATGTAATGCAAGTTAGAATTGAGTCCAAATGTTTTCAGGCATTTTTCCTTGACACATTATTTACACCCACTTCTGAAGGAAGGAGGACCTTAGAGCCTAAGTCCCCAGACTTAGGCAGATGCAGACCCTTGTTCAGGGTCTCTACCCCACCCAGACACTTGAGACAGGAATCACCCTATCAAGTAAACCTAGGATAAGAAACACCTATGAACCGGAGACAAAAGGAAGCCCATTTATTATCTATAACAAGGAAATTTATGCCAAAAGGCAGTGTGGAGAAGTGCAGGGAGACTGAATTGGAGGGCCGGAGACAAAACTTCAACAATCACAGGATGAAGTATTATGTGTGAAAAGTACTTTGTGAGCTGTACAAGCAACACCAGGAGACAAAATCATGACTTATTTTTGACTGTTGATATTGAAAGGTAACTTAGGGAATCGGCTGGTGCCACCCCCTCATTTTAGGAAGCTGAGACTCAGAGAGGGGAGCTGCCCACAGCCCAGGTACAATGATGAGACAAGGATCCCCTCATGCACACAGCCTCTGGATATTTCTCATGTTCAGGTCTTGTTTCCCAGGCAAACCCATTTCTCATAACTAAAGACCCTTATTAAAATTAAAATTGCACTGGATTCAGGCTCCTATTCAGATACCTGATGTTAGCAAAGAGAACCTGATGTTAGCAAAGTCACTTCCAAGCTCCATGTCCTTGTCCTCTGTAGATCAAGATTTACATGCTTTTTTCCTAGGTATTAAATGCTCATTCTGCCAGGGCCTCAGGGGCCTCCCTTCCCATGGTCTAACGAGAACAAGTCTATATCTCCTCCCAACAGCCATTACTCTGCTTGAGCAGATACTAGCTCTAATGCAGAAAACCCTATTTAGGTGCATGGTTACTCCCAGTGATAGAACCTGCAGGAAGACAAAAAGCAGCTTCTTTCTTCCACAGCGATTGCTCCTTCCATGGATTAATTTAAACTAAGCCCACAGGATCTGAAGTGAAAAACTTCCATGGAGCCCAGGCTGGCTTCCCAGGCTTGAGACCTGTATAATCACCCAGGACCCTGCACTTAGAAAAGCCCTGGGCTTGTTTTAATGCTCTGCTTTTGCCATCTTGAAATTCATTTTAATTTTTGTAAAAGGACTTTGCATTTTCATTTTGCACTGGGGCCCTCAAGTTATGTAGTCATTCCTCCAACTGAAATGGCTGTGTATTCTAAAAATGCCACATATTTTCCTCTGCTTCCCGTGCTCTCATCTCCTGAAAACAACTTGACTTGTGTGGGATTAGGTGGTAGAGGGATAATTTCACAGTGTTCTTACAGTCCCCTTCTTCCATTGCTTAGGAACTATCTTAGTTTGCCAGACTGCTATGACAAATATTGTGCAATGAGTTGGCTTAACAATAGGAATTTACTGGCTCCTGGGAAGGTGGGAAGACTGAAAGTCCCAACAGCAAGGTCATGCTTTCTCCCCAAAGTCTGTAGCATTCTGGTACTGGCTTGCCTCAATCCTTGGAGATTGTTGGCTTGTGTCTCTACCTCCCATCGCATGGCGATCTCTCTCTTCTTGTTTCTGCTGACTTCTGGCTTCTGGCTCCTCACTGTGGCTTTCTCTGACTTCTGCTTCTGTTTTGTTCTCTTTATAAGGCCTCCTGTAATATGTATTAAGACCCACCCTGATCCAGCTTGCCACACCTTAATTAACAAAAAGCATCTGCACAAGCTTCTATTTACAATTAAATTCATGCCCACAGGAATATGGATTAAGATTAAGAACGTGTCTTTCATTGGTGTACGTAATTCAACCTACCACAGGAACCTTCATAAAAATGCTTTTCCACAATGGAAAATATGCAGAAAGGGCATCAAGTATTCATCCTGGAATGAATATGAATTATTAATGTTGCATTTTCTAAATAATTCATTGCATTCAGTGTAACTCGTGGATTCCAATTCAGATATGGTGTATGAGTGTCTACTGTGTCTGAGCTTTTACATAAATTTCTTATTCAGCAATTTCTTCACTACAGTCCCAGTTACAAACACCATCAATATTTTCACTCAACAATTATATATGTGCCAGGCATTTTTCTAGGTTTCTAGGGACACAGCAATGAACAAAGAAGACAAAGTCATTGATAAGTATTTATTGTGCAAGAGACTTTGCTAGGAATGAAAGAATGCAAAATAAAACAGTTGTGGCTTCTGTCCTCGTGGAGCACACAGTTCAATAGGAAGAAAACTAAAAATGAGGCAAGATCCATAGATCTATAAGTACTAGAAGACAGATGCAAAATAGATGAAAAGGAAAGGGTTCAAAGGAGATAGAAAGATAGACGGCAATGGACCTATTTTTAACTGGATATAAAAATTACCAATCTTTATGTACAGGTTTGGTATTGAAAATTTGCACATCCTAGGCAGAAAGGTGTTAATTAGAATGGGAGATGGTCAGAGCTTCAATATTGAATTTGCAATAAACAAATGAATCATAAATAGACACCTTGTGGAAATTTAAATTGGAAATGCTGCTGTCCAATGAAAATCAATGAGGTCAATTAAACATCAGGATAATTCAGAAGATGGCAATCCTAAGAAAAGGCTAGGGGGCCGGCTGTAGCCCAGTGGATAGGGCACCGGTTCACCACATGGGAGGCCCCAGGTCCGGTTCCCAGGTACCTCTCTGAAGCGGGCAGACTGCCTTGAGAAGGGTGGGCAGCTGTGGGCGGGGCAGAGCCGCCGTGGGCAGGGCAAAGCCACCTCGGGCAGAGCAAGTAACCCACGAACAGAGCAGATCCACCTGTGAACGGAAGCGGAGCTGCCTGTGAATGGAAGCATACCCACCCGCGAACGGAGAAGAGCCGCCTGCACAGTGACCTAACTTGGCGCGTCATCGCAGCAGGGGGAGACAGAGCAGACAGAGAAGAACGCAGAGAAATGAGCACAGCAAGAGCAAGCAGAAAGGGGGGGGGGATATGTAACCAAAAAAAAAAAAAAGAGAGAGAGAGAAAAGGCTAGAAGAAAATACTGGATTATAAATAAATCAATAGCCCTGTCTTCAAAAAATAACTGATTCAGTCATGGAAGAATAGTAAGATTTGGGGATTTGACACCAGAATGTGCATGAAGCTCAGACTTGATTAGGAAACTGCATTGGTTACAAGATTGTGCAAGAGTAGATAGGAAGGTGAGTCAGACACAGAACTTCTGGGTTGCACAATTCTGGAGAATATCATTTGTAAGACTTTTTCTAGGTGAATGGCATACACAAAGTAAACGATGCCCCAGGATAAAGCATTGGTGACCAGAAGAGAGCAAATCTGAGACTCTTGTATTTAATTCTGAGGAACAGTCATGTAGGAATGACCAGGATGGAAAGTTAAACCAGGTAGTCACCCCATTGTTGAACAGTGACCCAAAGGTGGTGGGTCCTTCAGATGAGTCAATGCAAGTGTACATGTAGTGTGACACACCCACTGATAGGAGGAGCCTCATTCCAGCCCAGCCTTGGTTTGTAAGGGGACCCTGTGCCTGAGCCCTCCATTCTAGGATGCCTATTATCAGTCAGAGTCTATGTGCTTCAGATATACTATAAGAATAATACCTTAGGCTAGCCTTCACTCTGGCATGTTTAAAAGTAAAACATCAAAGGAGTTCAATGAGAATGATTTAAGTGATACTATAGAATGAGATTTAACAGCAGAGTGGTAAAGAATCCAAACCAGTCCTAGGTTCAACTTCCAATTTGTCTTTTGGGGCAGGTTACACACTTTGCAGAAAACTCACTTTTCTCAGTTGATAAAATGGGGACAAGATGATAAATTTTATTTCAAGGACTTTGGGGAAAAATACAAATGACAAGCTAGATAGAAATCCTGCCACATTATAATTGCTCAATAAATGTTAGCAAATATTATAAACTCTAGTTTGCTGCAAAGCTAGCTTAAGCATATGAATATTAGCACACATATCATGTGAGTATATGTACAAAATAAGCACACTCATGCACACATACATATGTTACATATACATACCCAGAGCACCCAAAAAGCTTCTCTCAGGCAGCAAGCAGAGAAGTAGTCAATACGGTATGACAACTTTGTTGTCACCCTGGATTTGATCACTCTCTATCTCTTATCAGTGCCCTACACAGCCCTATATCTCACTCCAGTATTAGCATGAATGCTTCCTTGAAGGTGGCATTTTATATTAAGATAAGAGAAATTTTAGTCTCTCTGTATCTATTTGTTGAAAATTTATAAGTAGAGTCACCACCAATTATTATTTTCTGAGTTCCTGCTATTTCTAATTTTAATGCTCAGACTTGTGTAAATCAGGAAATGATGGAAGTTTACTCTTTCTATAAAGTGCAATCATGAAAACTGTTTGCTGCAATTTTGGGGTTTTTTTACATGCCCACACCACAAGTATGTGCACACATGTGTTTGTATTGGTTGGTTTCTTTTTTTTAATTACTTGGGAAAGTTTAAGATGAATGTGCTGGCTATTGATGTAAAGAAGACAACCTTTGAATTGGGAGCTGCCTGAGTAAATTTTCCCTGAATAGGAATTGTAATCCTAGCATGCCCTTACTACACAATAGCTCAGACCTTTTGTTATTTAGCTTTTTTTAAAATAAAACTTTATTGAATTATATCTTGACCAAGGTAATGACAGCACAACTCTGTGATGAAAATGAGAGCCACTGTGTGTACACTTTGAATGGATTATACAAAACATGGGGCTGAATAACACAGGGAATCCAATGGTGGAAGATGGGCTGTGGTTAACAAGACAAATATGAGAATGTCCTCTCATAACTATAACAAATGTGCAATGTTATTTAGCTCTTTTAAACCCACTCATCTGTAGTATTAAAAAAGTGCTTGGCAAACTCTAAAGTGTTTAATTAATTTTCATTCTTCTTCTTCACCAGAATCCAGTTGAAAACAGTCCTAGATTAAGCTTATATGAACAGGTAAGAAATACACACACACACAACATACTCCATAAGAAGAGCAGAGGGTATAGGCAGTTCTCAAAGAGAGTTAAAAAAAAAATTTCAGGATCTATTTCCAGAGTGTGAAGTTTGTGCACCTAAGAGGGAGTTGTTCCACCTGAAGTTTCAGCGGCAATGATCAGAAATATCAGGAAAAAAGGCCACACTGTGAGGTCACAGGAAGATTGCTCACGGTCCCCCTGGGGAAGCTTCTGCTAGGTTGGCACATGGACGCAGAAGCAGCAGCACATACCAAGTGACAAAGACTTTTCACAGAAATTGATTCAGTGTGAAAGAAAGGCTCCATCTGGCAGCCAGAAACCTCAGCGCTGGGAAGGTGTTGCTTGCAGACGTGAGGGATGTCCTGAATGTCCCTTCCTGCGTGTCCTAGACCTGAAGGGGAGGGAAAGGGGCTGAATAGGGGAAGAGGTCACTAAAGGCCATGACCTGAACCAAACAGAAACCTACATTAAGACCTGAAGTAAGTCTTACTAATCTGATAGGGTCTAAATAGAAATGTTAGTGTTTTTCTGAACCATGAACCAAGGCAAAGTTGTTTTTGTTTGTTTGCACATGGTTTTATTTTTAAAATTGTCTTGTAAATACACAATATCGACCTAGTGAAACAGTCCTTGAAGCAAGTCTTACTAAATTATAAGGATTTCTTATCTTCATTCACTCCATTCACTTGCTAAGAGTCTGACTCACCACACTGCAACCTAAAATGCCCATTAACAATGCTTTGTGAGGTAAAGGAGACAATATCTACTGTTCTGGAATCTCTATGCAACGAACCAAGAGTTGACAGCCTTCGATTAGGCCTTCATCAGCCACAAGAAAACAAATCCAAAGTAATTCTCTTGGCTTTGGCAGTCATTTTGCCCCTGTCCTTTGCTGCACCTGGAAAATGCCTTCGTGCCTGGTCTTCCTTGGCTCTGTTCTGCTCTCCGTAGGCACACACAGAAGTCTACTACAGAGAGAGCCAACTTTGAGAATTCAGTTTACATGTTTGCTAGACCTTGCCTTGGGTTTATCTCATCAATCTACAGGCTAGCATAAACAGCCTCTTCTTTAGACATAATTTTGATACCAAGCATAAGGGGGTTCCGATTGCAGATTCAAGCCTCAAAAGTGCCACACTCTCTACCCACTGCCACTGATGAGGATTTAGGCCATGACCAGCTCATGGCGGATGCCACCTACCCCCAGTTCAAAGAGATCCTGAAGGTCATCAAGGAGCCCGCCCCAGACAGCGGGCTGCTGGGCTTCATGGACTTTCCAAGAGAGAGGATCTCCCCTCTGGACCATCGAGGGCAAGGCCCCATGTAAGTCCCCTAGTAAGTGCTCTTTGCTCTCCAAGCTGAGTCTTTCTTTGGTCTGACGTACCCCTCTGAGCTCAGTGGGAGGCTGTCATTTTACCCTGCTCCTTGTTATACTCAATGACCAGCACCACCATTCAACTTCCTCAGGGTCTGTCTGATTTCTAGGGAGGGATTATGTGGATTCAAGCAGTGGATGTGGGGGCAGATCAGTGGTGAAGGGTGAGGGGCAGGTCAGGGGAAAGGAAAACCCAGGCTGGGCTGTTACCTCTCTGAGTAGGAACAGGCACATGTCTGCTGGTTTTGTTCCTTCCATCTTTCCATGCAAGCCATTGCTCAATCATCCTTATTCTCCATCCAAGATCTTTTTTGACTGGTGCCCGCTCAGATAACTCCCACGGTCCCCTTTGGAGTGGATACACTGCTGCTCCTATGTGTCAAGAACTGGGGGAACTCATCCAGGCTACCCAAGGTCTTGCACCAAATTCATGCTTCTCTCTGTTTTAATTTTCTTCTCTCAGATTACAGTGAACAAGATGGGCTTTTTTAGTCTCTCAGGCCTCTCAGACTAGATATTCTACCCAGCTCTTTCTATTCTGAAGATTTCCTGCCTCACTGGTCTCCAACTAAAAAAGAAACCATGTGTCCTCTCTGCAGCTGGATCCTCCAAACTCATTTTAGACACCAGAGACCTATTTATTCCTAGCTTCTTCTGTGGCTTTCACCTCCTCACTCCCCAGTTCCTTACTCCCTCATTCCAATGAGAAATAGATCTGACTCATCCCACATTTTCTGTTATAAATCTTCTCGGAGCCAAGGATTTTTAATATCTTGGCTTCTAACACAGTTTTTGTTAATACTCATGCCTAGTTACCCAAATGAGGAAAGGATTATAGGATAATTGGAAGCACTAGGAGAAATAAAACTCTGTATTTCAAAACACTATCAGGGATTGTGGGAAGATGGCGATGGACTAAGAGGTAAAGCTGAGTGCTCTCACAAAAATAATGGAGAAAGAACAAAAAGCTGTCTGAGGGAACTGCTTTGCAGGTCAGCAGACCAGGACAGTGCTACAAAACTCCCAGGAGGGCAAGGGACAGAGACACAAAGAGGTTGAAAGACAGACATGAGTTACCAAGCTCTCTCAGCACCTGAGAAGGGTTCCCCCCCAACCCCCCAAGATATTAAGCTGGGGTAAAGCCCTTGTCTCACTGTAGCCTACTGAGAAGGGAATAGACATCTTCTTCCCTGTCAGTGGTTTCAAGGGAAAAAGAGGGAAGGTCAGGATGATTTTCTTCAGTGAATTCAGCCAGCAGAGCTGGCTTTGAATTTCTGATCTGGAGATTCAACACAGGAACACAAGAAAGCCCAGACTGAAGCACCTCCATGGAAAGGTGCATTGACTAGCACCATCTGCTGGCTGGTCTGGAAACTGCATGGACAAAAACTGCTTGCGCTCTCCATATCCAACCCCTGGGAGAAAATCTGCACCCCACTAGTGAGTCCCCAGCTCAATTTTGAAAATTTAAGCTGGGCAATTTTAAAGACTTAAAATAAGTTGAACCAAGTATCAAAAAAGAGCTGTGGGGGGGGGGGATAAGCAAGAGAGAGAAATTGGCCACCAGAGTAAATACACCAATATATTCAGATGCCTAGACATCAGCAAAAAATTACAAGCCATACTAGGAAACAGGAAAAGATGGCCCAGCCAAAAGAACAAACCAAATATCCTAAAGAGACACAGGATTTAATACAATGAATCAGTGATAATCACACAACTCTCCTAAATCATTTCAAAGAATTTAAAGAAAATATGACTAAAGAAATAAAGGATATTAAGAAGACACTGGGAGAGCATAAAGAACTATTTGAAAGGCTGCAAAGAAAGGTAACAGACCTTATGGGAATGAAAGACACAATAGATGAGATTAAAAATACATTAGAGGCATATAAGAGCAGATTTGAATTGCTTGAAGACAAAATTAGTGATTTTGAAGACAGAACATCTGAACTGGAAAAGACAGGCAAACAGAAAGAGAAGAGAGTGGAAAAAAATGGAACAAAGTCTTAGGGAATTGAATGACAATGCAAAATTCACAAACAGCGGGGGGAAGGGGAGATATGTAATAAAATAAATAAATCTTAAAAAAAAAAATCACAAACATTCGGATTACTGGTGTCCCAGAAGGAGAAGAGAATGGAAAAGGAACTGAAGGAATATTTGAGGAACTAATGAGTGAGAACTTCCCAACCCTTATGAAAGATATAAATATAAATATCCAAGAAAGACAATGTACCCCAAACAGAATAAATCGAAATAGACCTACTGGAAGACATCTACTATTCAGAATGACAAATATCAGAGATAAAGAGAGGCTTCTGGAAACAGCAAGAGAAAAGCAAAGCATCACATACAAGGGAAACTTGGTAAGATTAAGTGCCAACCTCTCATCAGAAACCATGGAGGAGAAAAGAAAGTGGTATGATGCATTTATGGTACTGAAAGAGAAAAACTGCCAGCCAAGAATTCTGTATCCAGCAAAGCTGTTCTTCAGAAATAAGGGTGAGTTCAAAATCTTCACAGTCAAACAAAAATTGATAGAATATGTTACTGAAAGGCCAGATTTGCAAGAGATACTAAAGAGGGTGCTGCAGCCTAAAGGAAAAAACAAGGGTAAGAGATTTGGAGAAGAGTTTAGAAGTGAAGATTATTAGGAAGGTTAAACTAAAGGATAAGAAGACAGTAAAACAATATGACAAAGAGAGCCAAAGGACAAAATGGGTGAAGCAATTTGAAGTTTTCAAGTAGCCCTTCATATCTATCCAATGAACCCTGAAATATGGAAGAAGATCTTTCTTGGGCAAGAACACTCCAGGAGCAGCAGAAAGTAGCACAGAGGATTAAAAAGAGTGAATCATAAGCAGAGGTAGCAGATTTCTCACCAAAGTCAATTCCTGACTATGACCTTGAAAGTGATGAGATTGTTGCTGTTTGTGCAGCTATTGCTGAGAAACCAAAGACAGCTTCAACAAATAAAACACTGGTTATTATATCTGCTTCTGGGACTGTAGAGACTGTAAATGAGAAGTAAGATGGTGCTTCAACACCAGATGGCTCTGTTTTTATCAAAGCCTGATGAAGGAAAATGCATAGTATAAATTATTTGAATCTATCTTATTTGATTATCATTTAAAGTTTTAGACACAGGGACATTTATTCTGGAGAAACAGGACAAAACTCCTGTTTGTAATATCAGTTTTCCAGATGAAGCATATAAAACTAAATGGTAGCATTATTGTATAGTATTTGGATTATGCTTTGATAAATTATGGTTTATACTTAAGATTAGAATTCTGAGCAAAATCTTTTTGATGTATAAATTTAATTTAATCCAAATATATGGATGGATACATTTTATTTTTTTTAATCTTTTAAAAAAAATTTTTATATATCTATGTATATTTTTAGGATACATTGATTACATAAATGTTACACAGAAATTCCAGGTGTACCCATATGCCAGCCCCCCACACCTCCCACAACCTCCCACATACACATCCCTCATCCTCATCAGTGTGGCATAATGCCTGTGATAGATATACATATTTTGGGGCTTTGCCATCAAGCATAGATCACAATTCAGACTGTAGACGACCCTCTCTCCCACACAGTTCCGCATGATACATGATGATACAAAATGGCCTACAACCTCCATTGCAACATCACCCATGACAATTCCCAAGACCCAAAAAAACCCTGCATTACAATTTCCCTTCCCTCTCCCTGCCCCCAAAGTGTCCAGTGACCCTGGCTCCACATAATTTTGCAATTTCTTCCATTGCATATATCACAAGTCTATAGCAGGACACCAACAAGTCCATTCTAGTCCATAGTTCTTCCCCCAATCCCATTGAGTCTGGGATGGTGATGTCCCCTCAACCACCAAGTGAGAGGGGGCTTATATCCCATGGATAAGATGGAAGAGATTATCCTGCCTGCAGCTGCAGGCTCTCTCCATTCCCCAGCATAGCCGTCGTCCATCATCAGCTCCCAAGTAGGTGTCCTGGGTGAGTCCATTAAGTTGTAGAGTAGGATTTGCAGGTCCACAGAGTCTCTGGACCCAGTTAGCACATGGACAGCCCATAGTCTCCAGTCTATGGAAGTACACCTAAAACTCTGGCAGCAAATATAGGTTTGAATAGAAGAGACAGATGGACCATGTGCAGTGAAGACATATTTTGGTCAGACTCTGTCACTCTCAGGAGCAAGGGTTCCAAATTAGGGCCAACTAGTAAGGCACCAAACTCTGGGGCTATCTGCCCTGTTATAGGACCTGGATATCTCCAAAGCCCTCAGGAGGCCCTCTGTTTGGGGTGATATCCATATTGGAAGCCTAGGAGGTCCTACTATGATCTGCATAAGTGTTACCTCTGGGTTGACCTCCCGACTCACTTTGAAGTCTCTTGGCCCTATGAACTCATTTGTCTTTATCATTTCCCCCTTTTATTCAGAGTCTTTTTCCAGTCATTCTGCCCGTTGGCATTTGTTAGGAATCCCTCATGGCCAGGGAGGCTCATCCCCGGGAGTCATATCCCACTCTCGGAGGAAGGTAATGTAATCATATTCTGAGTTTGGCTTAGAGAGAGGCCACATTTGAGCAACAAGGAGGTTCTCCAGAGGCAACTCTTAGGCATCCCTTAACACAAGGCTATTTCAGTTTCAACAGCAATGACTCATAAGATTAGACATCAATAACAAGGGCCCATCAATGGATCATCCTCCTTTGCCAGACACTGCCCCTGCACTCCGGGGGATGTTGCTACTCTTCTGGAAAATATGGCAGAGCTCTCCAAGATGGCAATGCAGTGTTCTCCCATTTACTGAGTATTACTTCACATCATGACCATGTCCCATGAGCATTTGAACAGTTATGTATGACTTTTATGTATGTTCAGGTGGACTTCCTCCCATGCACCCCCAACCTTGACACCCACCCCCAACAATGATTCTCTTCCGTCCCCATTGTGACCCTTCTGTGATCCATAGCCTCTTCACAGGTGAAGCCACCACAATAGCCAATTGCAATGAGTAGGAAAATGAAATAATAATGGTATTTAAATGTAAGAGTTAAAATATAGGAGAACTTAAAAGTAAAAAATAATTTTAGAAAATTTTTTAAAAATAGAAAAAGGAAAACAAGATTTTATTAAAGGATTGGGCTATTCAAAAAATGTAAAAAAATAATAATATATATATGTATAATTTTTTTTTCCGATTGTGCCTTGTCAGTGCAATATCTGGTGTCCAGTCTGTTTCATGGCACCTTCCTCTTCTCACTTTCAAGCAGTCCTCCTTTTAACATTTAATTTTCAAAGAAGTTTTGGGTCACAGCAGAGTCACACACAGAATACAAGACAATATCATACACTCAACCTCCTCCTCCATTCCCCCCTGTTTTGGTCAGCCACAGGTGTGCCTTTTGAAATATACCAAAGATTGGTTGGTCCTTATAAAGGGTATTTATTTGTGGTAGAAGCTTACAGTTACCAGGCCACAAAGCATAAAGTTCTTCCCTCACCAAAGTCCACGTGTTGGAGCAAGATGGCTGCCGACGTCTGCAAGGGCTCAGGCCTTTGGGTTCCTCTGTTCCCGGGGCTGCGTTTCTCTCCGGGCTTAGCTTCTGCTTCCACCACAAGTTCAGCTGTAGACCATGAGACTCTCTGCGTT